>CACRXK020001428.1:681-54652 GCA_902702795.2 Paramuricea clavata | reverse complement strand
CCCCCCCCCCCCACACACACAACCCCCTAATGTGCGCCCCTGGTTGGGAATATTGCAATTTTTATTGCAAGATTGCTCCAATTAGCAAGTTGCAACCGACATGATCAAATTGCAAGTTGAAATTCACAACCAGATTTGTAAACAAAGTCTCTGATTGGCTACTAGTAGCAAAGAAGAACCAATCCATTTGCTCAGAGTATTTGATTGGTTCTTCTTTGTAGCCAATCAGAGACTTTGTTTACAAATCTGGTTGTGAATTTCAACTTGCAATTTGATCTTGTCGGTTGCAACTTGCTCTGAGCAATATCGCAATCAAAATTGCAATATTCCCAACAATATTGCAATATTCAGGGGAACAGAACATCCAGTTTGACTGTAAATGTCCCCGAAAGCCGAGGGAGGTTTGTGGAACAATAGAATCCCATCCAATCATGGTATTATGTTGTGAATAAGATTTTCCCGACAGGTTTCGATCTTAAAATGTCCCTGTGAACGATTCTGTGGGTTACAACCACTGGTTAGTGATTACAACTGTGAAAGTTGCTCTTCCTTCCCTGGCAACATATAACAATGCAAACTCTGTCCAAATTGCAACAGTCAAAAGAAAAAGAATATTTTATATAATTGCTATAATTGTTCCTCATAATGATAATAATCATAATACTAACCATCAGCAAGAATATTCCATTGCATAATTCTCAACAAACCATTCTTTTGCTGTAAATCCACTTCACAACCTGTATTGCTATTGAGAAAACATCTGTTTATAGTCCTATGTACAGGATTTTCCATCAGTACGTATTTACTTTGATATTTATTTTGCAGAAATTTTATAAACTCTCGTGCTTTGGTTGTTCCAGTAAATTTTAGAAATACTTCTTGTCCAGTGACTCCAGGCAATCTTGTCTGAAAGTGAAATAATAATCGGGCCATTGGAAGGGGGGGGGGGATATTTCCCTTTGTAAATGGCGGCAATTAATAGGAGACTCGTCACCTCTGATAGGAGGAGACAGGAAAGAGTCGGTTTTCACCGGTGGTTTTCACTTTTTTCCATCTACCAAACTGACGTTACGTCATTCGATCAATTTCTGGCATTTCTAAAGTTGTTTCTTTTTGGATTTTTTACAGTATTAACACAGAATAAAGATCAGTACCAGAAGGGCCACTCAGCGGTGCAACGTGTCACCTTTTTTCTATGCAAAAATATGCAGTTGACTGGCCAGAAGGCGGGGCCTTCAGCCAATACAGCGTTGCCAATACAGCGCGTTTAATAATGATATTGGCCAGAAAATGTAATCGACTGGCTAAGAAGATGGCGGCCAGGGGGCCCTTCTGTGTGCCTTATTCTGTGGTATTAATTTAGTTAGGGTTAGGGTTAGGGTTAGGTTCAAATTAGAGGATTTAGAGCCTGAACTTCAGGTTAGGGCTAGGATAAAGGGTTAGAGCATATGTTAGAGTTATGATTGCTGTTAGGGGCAGGGTTTATTTTAACGTGCAGTTCTACACAAAATGTGCAGTTCTAAACCCATTTGTGCAGTTCTTAAAACTCAAATGTGCAGTCACCAAATTAACATATAACCTCAAAACAGTTTTCCATTTACTCGTTTTCCTTGTGGATGCTCCAGATGCCAGGAATGCTGTCATTGAGCATCAAAAATCCAAACGTTTTCTGGGAGAGGACCACCAGACCCTCATATTTTCCTCACAAATCACATACGTGCTGGGGTAATGGAACAGGAGGTAAAATTTGCGTGAGCGAAGCTATCCAAAAGAGATTAGAGTGGGAGAACCTAATATTCTTTGCTGCCTAAGGTTATTATATATTGAGTATTCGTGATTCCCAGTTGCATGTTTTGAAACAGTTTTTGTGGGTGGTTGGGTGAAACAAATCTTTGCCAGAACTTACGGGCCTCTAAATTCAAAATTTGGGGGACACCCCTACCTGTAGCCCCCCCCCCAGAATCGAGTTTGTCTTGCCCCACCCAACCACACCTTTATTCTGCCACCTATATACAAATTAAGAGTCTATCATAATTTACAACGTTAAATATAGATAAAAATCCTTTGACCCCCAGTCAAACACCCTTTGAACCCCCAGACAAACATGTGATGTTTTGTAACATCCTTAATATGTGCAGTTCTAAATTTTTCTTAAAATAAACCCTGGTTAGGGGTTAGAGCTAAGAGTAGGGGAAGGGTTTGGGACTACTTTGGGTTAATAGTTACATAATCATTTCATCTTCTGAAAAGACGTCACGTCAATAGACCTTTCCCCTTTTAAGTGAAATTTTGATCTAGACAAGTCTGGACAACAGTTTCATCACAGCTTGAAAGAGCATCACAAAATTTAATAGTAATATTCCGAAGTTTCGTTGCAAAATGTTGTAAAATGCGGATAATATAGCCTTGCGAAGTTTGCCGTTTTTCAGTCATTTTGCATTACAAACGGGAAATTGATTATCAGGTGATCAAACTGATTATCAATTTCCCATTTGTAATACAAAATGACTGAAAAACGGCAAACTTCGCAAGGCTATATTATCCGCATTTTACAACATTTCGCAACGAAACTTTGGAATATTACTAATTTTGTGATGCTCTTTCAAGCTGTGATGAAATTTTTGTCCAGACTTGTCTAGATCAAAATTTCACTTAAAAGGGGAGAGGTCTATTTGGTAGATGGAAACTAAATGCTGACCGCGCAAGGGCCATTCCATTTAATGTACCCCCCCCCCCACCCCCCCTATGGACAACCTATGGACGAGGTCAATAAAATTTGAACCCCTAAGAAAAAAAGATCAAAGTGCCGACACAAGCATCCCCTCAGAAATTAAGAAATTTTTGCCTTACCCCTCAGAAAAAACGCAAAGATCAAAGGATGCCGATGCACACAACCCCTCGGAAATGGCTTTTTCAAACCCCCTCAGAAATTCTCGTCCATAGGGGGGGGGGGGGTGTACATTAAATGGAATGGCCCCAACACCTCCGGAACAACACTGCTTCTGGTTAGAGACGTCAAATAACATTAATTAACATTTGTTTTCATTTGAATGTATCGCTATTTATAACTGTAAATATCAATCTTGTATGCATGAATGGACCTACTTGAAAGTTCGAACGGCCAAACGTCTATGCGACGTAGCAATTTACTACAAATAAACGGCGTATATCATATTCGATCAAGAGATCGAAGATGTATCAATCTGTGGATGGAAATGACGTGACTTATCGTCAGAGCAAGAAACGAGGTTTTTGTTCTCGACATGCTGTAGCCATTCTTGCTTGTTGGGGTCTCATCTTGCTCATTACTGGCGTTATATGTGCAATTACTAACGTTTTTGAAGATTGGGTGAAAGATGAAATCAGAGATGTAAGGTGCCAATATATCTATAAATATATATTGCTATACTTATATTATTACATCATGCTGTCAAATCTGTTTTTTACAAAATTAAAAATATAAGGGGTCACTTGACGTCCATATTCATATTGCCACGCATAACGTCGAATCGACGTTATGAGTGGGTGGGTGGGTTTATCTTAATTCTCTCGACGTTATATCGATAATCTCGTGGCAAAATGACAATTTTGTGAAAGTTTTGAAGAATGTGACTGCCACGTTCGACGTTATTTAGGGTGGGTTTGAGTGTTAACGTCGATTCGACGTTATGCGTGGCAACATGAATATGGACGTGACCCCTAATAGACGTGTTTTAATACATTTTGTTGGCAGACATGCAAATTCCGATTGTACAAAAGAATAATGTTCAGCAATGTGATTCAGCAATGTATACATTATTACAATGTATACAACATTACAACAATAATGAAGCTCTCCTGTGTGACATATACCCTCTGTATGTCAAGTGTCAACAATACCCAATATTCACATTGTTTCGATATCTTCTATAAAAATGAAACTCTAATCTATATTCATTTAAAAGCATATAGTGAACCAGAACGATGTTAGATATTAGATATTACTAAATACATCATATTTTATCCAGACTGCATGTGTACTGCAAAGTTGGTCAGTGTTGCCCCCAAGATTTTTTTAGGGAAACGTTTTAGTGCCCCTAGGAAGCTATATAAAGTGCTTGATATAAACAATTCAAACTCAAATCTGCCACAAATCTCTAAATTTCATTGTGTTTAATACCTATTTGTTCACTTTAAAGTTTTGTGTCCCTGAATGTCTCTTAATTTAATGTGCCTTTGGAGACTGGTTTGCACCCCTGCCCCCTTTTTTAGCTTTTGCACCCCTGCCCCTAGATTTTTACCTTTTGCACCGGGAATGGGATCTCGTCGAAAACTGCCCAATTCTACAGTCTGGTATTTTATAAACATACTGTATTGTGCTCAAAATGTAAACAAATCGCACATTCGCTGAATTACAGGCTTAATACCATCTTTAAAAAACCGTGCATGCCATAAAATGGGTCTATCTGAACAACATTCTGAAATATGCAATAAAAGATGATTTAAATGCATGCCATATTATCATGATTTTCAGGCACAAAGTCCAGAGACTTGAGAGTAGTCCCAGGAAGAGCATACTGTAAACCTCCGAATATAAGCCTTGGGCTTTATTCATTTGTAAGCATTACATGGCGAGGCTTATATACATAGGGGGGGCTTATATATGGACTAACATTTTATGTTAATAATATTTATTGTACCTGTAAACTATACTGTGAACGAAAAGAAATATAAAGTTAACATAACAGCATATAACACATAAATAAACTAGTTGGTTAAGAATAATTTCCTCGAATCATTGAGAATAATTTCCCATTTCTCATTGTAGTGGCACCTGGATGCCTAAAAGAGCCTGCTAACTATACTAGTTTTGACTTTTGGCAAGTAAAATTGGCTGGTGTTAGGCAGTAAAATAATAAAGTGGGGTGTATTTAGATTATTTAGGAAATATATCCATTTCCCAATATTAATATGACCTTGTCTAGGAATGTCTAGTAGTACAATATTTAATATGACCTTGTCTAGGAATGATAGTATATAGAGGATCGTCTCCAGTCTACTACAGGGTGTATAAAAAAAAACTGAACAGATTTGAAATTGTTCTCAATTTCGAAAAACATGCAGCTATTACTGTATTAGTATCCAGTTTTTGATGTATATAGCTTCCTTGGGTACTTATAATGTAGAATAATGAAAAAAAATTTCCCAAACTCAAATTTTGTGAACCAGGGGGTGTGTCTTTTCAAACAAAATAAAAATGGCTTGCGCACAAAATTTATAAAAGCTTTAGTCATATTTTGAGTTGATAGATGGAAAATATGTTAGGTTTTTAATCACTGTACAAAATTTCAGACAATTTGCTTTAGTGAATAATTAAAGTAATTATTCATTTTTTCCTTAAAAATCAGCCTTTCGCATGCTTAATTAATGCCTAGCTTTACCTAATTTACATATTGCTGACATATGCAAATTAGACAAAGGCATTAATTAAGCATGCAAATAGCTGATTTTTAGGATAAAGGGCTTAGACTAATGCAAATTGTCTGAAATTTTGTACAGTATAATTAAAAACCTAACACATTTTCCATCTAGTAACTCAAAATATGATTATAAAAAGCTTTTAAATTTCGTGCACAAGCCATTTTTAGTTTGTTTGAAAAGACACACCCCCTGGTTCACAAAATTTGAGTTCGGGAAATTTTTTTTATTATTCTACATTATAAGTACCCAAATAAGCTATATACATCAAAAACTGGATACTAATAGCTGTTTTGCGAAATTGAGAGCACATTCATATCTGCTCAGTTTTTTTTATACAGTACCCTGTAGATATATAATTATCTATTCCCCCCAAGTTTTTATTAAGGTTGGGAGAGCCAGTTCATGAAAACTAAGCTTATAACAAATATAAAATACACATGCAATATGAGGATATGGATTGCAGTTAAATGGATCACGGTTCTTTGAGTCCTTTCTTGTTGAAGCTCCATCAGTCTACGGAGAGCAAGGGGTGGTTTTGTGTGTGTTGGATTTGGTCGCTGAGTCCTGGGTTGTAGGGACTCTGTTGAGAGTGGTGGTGTTGGTGTATATGGTAAATGGATTGGGCCAGCTGCCTTGATGGGGTATGTGGTGGAGTTGGGAGGCTTTTATGTTGAGAAATTGTTTGGTATCGGAGGTCGTCTGTGATAGTGTGTGGGAGGGTGGTTGGTGTACTGGGATGAATTTACAGAGGATTTTTTTGTTACAAATGGTCAGTCTTCCAGAGCCATCGACACCTATGACATACAGATCAAACTGGCGGATTTCGGCGACTCGTCCAGTTTTATCCCATTTGGTTGGGTGAGGGCCAATCTGGTTTTGAATTCTTATGTGGTCACCTAAGGCGAGTGGGAGAGAGTCTTTTGGTTATGTTCGGTCCATTGTTAAGCAGATCGCACATGTCTGTTGTGGTGCGCTTCTTCACGAGCAGATAACATGTCTTGCCGTCAGTTTACACCATTTACTGTGTGCAAGTGTTCATGGAATTGGTAATATTCTTGTAGATCATTGGAGAGTTTCAGGGAAGCCTGTGGAAAACAGTTTCTCCATGTTGTTGTCGTTGGCTGTGGTTTTTTTCACGCGATTTCTGGTTATTGCCATGGTGTAGATTGATGCTGCTACTGAGGGAGAGGTTCTTGTTCAAGGTCTGGGGGTGATAATAGAGTGGGGTGTTTTAGAACGTATGCCAGCAAGGAAAAGGTGTCCAAAGGGTATGAAGGGAGGGAGTATTGTGTTGCATGATTCGTTCATGGCAGTAATATCATCTGGGATGGGAAGGGCTTCAGGGTTATGGGGTCCGGTTGGGTGTCGTGACATTGCGTCTGCAGCCTTATGCTTGATACCGGGGATATGGACCATTTGAAAGCGGTAGCGAAGGGTTTTGCGTAACCGTACGTTAGAGCTGTATTCCAGGCATTTATGATAAACAGCGACAATTAATTTCCCACCGCCCAAGACGAAGAAACGAGCTTTGTCTAGTGCGCCAGCAATAGCTAGGGCCTCTCCTTCCATAGGAGCAGATCTGGACGCTGCAGCGTGAGTGAAGCAGCTGCCTTCGAGGGTTATTTTCCAGCCAGTGTGGCAACAGAACAGTTTGGCGGAGGCACAATTGCAATGTTTTTGAAATAACCATATTGTCATATATGGGTACACCATTCTCGATTTCACAGATGTCGAGCCAATCCACTGCCTAGAAGAAGCTGCTTGTAATATCATCACTCCAGAGTAATGTCTCATCGATGCACTTGGTTTTGTTGGGTACATGAGCACCAATTTCGTCAAAACGCCGGGAGAAGTCCTCCCCAGATGCAACGTATCCTTGAGGGGCAGTTCTGTAGCGGTATCTACCCCAAAGTGTGATGAATGTTGTTATATGGCAATCGTCTGGGTGGAGGGGAACGCTGTGGTATCCGTTCCAGCAGTCAAACATGGTTTTCTTTTTATCACTGGGTACAGATCTCGCCTGGTGGAAGGGACTTTGTGTGTGGCGTGTTT
The DNA here is from genome assembly GCA_902702795.2 of Paramuricea clavata. Classification (NCBI taxonomy): domain Eukaryota; kingdom Metazoa; phylum Cnidaria; class Anthozoa; order Malacalcyonacea; family Plexauridae; genus Paramuricea; species Paramuricea clavata. The sequence goes on along the minus strand of CACRXK020001428.1, from coordinate 47,140 downwards.
CCCAAATGATGTGTTCCCCACGGATTCACCAACAGGAACAGGTTCAACGACGCCCATTTCAACATCACGAGGTAGGCCAGCTTTAACCTCATCCTGCCAGTGGAGGGGGACTGGGATGGGGTTGTGATGTGCCAGGGGAACATCGTCAGGGTTCACCATGAATCGCATTGGTGGGCTCTGCATGAGTGGTAACGACTGGTCTTCGCAGGTATTGAATGTGCTTGAGGCATATTGTGGTAATCCAATAGCCATTGTTGTAGCAGTGGATAGTTGGCTTCAGTGACGAAGAGTATGGCAACTTTTTTGGGCGTTGCGGCGCCATCTGTTGATTTGGGCAGTTGCAAGGTGCAGTATGTATGCTGCATGGTCTGGGTTTGGGTTATCCTGAGATGATTGGGCTGACATATTGGGTGGCAGTAATATCTCTCCAATTGTGGGGAAGTTAGTTGAGACCATTCCCAGCGCCATGCATGCTTCTCGACTTAAGAATAGCTTGTCGGAGTCGTCTGTCACGTAGGTGATCTGTCGAGTTGCCAAAGCATCGCCAGACTTCGATTTACCACACAGATTTTCAAGTTTTTAAGCTTGCCTAACAACTTTATTTGGCATCCAGTGTCGGTTATAGTTGGTATATGTTAACGGATTTACAGCGGGTGGTTGGGGGTGCAAGTTCGAAGATCTTGTAATCTTCGGGGCATAATGTGGCTGTAAGTGAGACAAAAGGTTGTGGTTTGGAAGCTTAACGAACCCAGCAATCGTTAAGGTGGTTGTAAAGGTGGTGGTCCAACGCGATGGGTGTTTTGTCTGTAGCAGCAGTGATATCAGTTGGATGTTGTGCACAGCGAGTCCGAATATCGCGCCTTCTGCATCAGCGGAGGGGTTGGTTGGTGTTACTTTTGGGGGACGCTTTGTTTTTCTTTTTGTTGGCATATCGCACCAAGATGATTTGGGAGACCACATTGTCCGCAGGTTTTCCCTGATTTGATGAATTGTTGGTGGTGTTTCCATGGCATATTGGCCGCAGTAGTGGCATTTGTCACCTTTGTCTGGTTGGCGATTTTTCATTGCTTGTTTGGTCTGACGGCATTGGCTAAGAGCTGCATTTGTTGTCTGGACTTCTAGGAGTCGGCCGGCAGAGCGTTTGCTAGCTTCTTTGGCTTCGATAAATTGGAAGCCGTCTTCCAACGTCATGTTCTGGTCCCAGAAGGTCTAATTCAATGTCGTGGTCGGCTAGGCCGCGGGTCACTACGTTGCGTATGATGTGTTCTGTGTAATCCACATCTTCATTGCATTATTGACATTTCACTGTGAATTTGCAAACACCTGCTTGCCCCCTCCTAGTGCTGAAGCTAAGGATTGGTTCATCCCTGTCCTGTTGTGTAGCTCATTGTGTAGCTCAATGTTACCTGGACCCAATTCGTGCCATAGGTGGGCCTACAGTAGTCCTCGTGCATGCGTGCGTTCGCATATTTAATTGCCTTACATTATTCCCAAATAATGTCGTCCTCGACATAACGATTTTTTCATGTCCGGCTGTTAGTAAGCAAGAGGTATCCACATCGGGAAACTTGGCCAATAGGCACACCAGGGAAAGGACGGTGCTATACTGGATATGTAGAATGGTGGATATATAACATGTGGGTAACAAGATGGATAGTTAGGTAATGGCGTCGGAGGGTGGATTGAATGGTAGACCAGCCTGATGACAGTGTGGATAACCGGGTGTTGAAGGGGGTGGATAACCGGGTATGGAGGGGGTGGATAACCAAGTTGGGAAAACAGGTTTGTGATAAGCTCGATTGGTAACAACAATGTACTCAGGGTTTCCAGGCCCCTCATATGGCAAACGAATCGGTTCCCGCCTCTTTCATTGTGGTCGGTGTCCAGGTTGATCTTGTTCCATGGTTCGGTGGTTGCATCTTGTGCTGAGTCTGGGCTGTCGTGATCCGGTTCTTGTCCTCGATGTGGGTCATGCACTGGCGGTACATCTTGTTCCACTCCGAAGACTTCCCAGTCTGCTTCTTGTCCGTCTCTCGCTCGACCTCGTCTTCCAGTTGTCCTGCATCACCTAACTCTCGCGCGTAGCGTCTCTATCACCATTCGTAATTGGCCCGGTGTATATAATGGACGTTCTTCCTCGTCTGATGCGTCGAGTTGCTGATGTTGTACACGATCCTCTTCCTGAACGCCTGATTTTCATTCACGAGTGGGCTTTTCCATACTTGAAGCACGTCCTGGAACTTTAAAATCATATGGTAGGTGATCACATTGCAAAAATAAATTGCGATGTAACGTCCTATCTCGCCCCTTCCAATTCTCCGGCTTAACATCGTATACTGGACTCTCTAGATCCTTTCGGCGAACCACCACATACACGTCCTGTTCCCAGTGGGAACGTAGCATTCCAGTACCCCCCGTGGAGTAAGGTTATGTACGAGGACCTACCTCCTCATGCAGGCCATACAGCCCGTAATGAGTATGCCCGTTCGCAGGTTAAAATTTGAAATCTGAGACGAAGCTGCTGTTCGTTTCCCACCAATTTTATATTTTTGAAAGGCCTGCGGAGGAGGTAGTACGAGGACCCTATCCCCAGGGTGTAACACTGACGAATGATCCTTTCTTTCGTACAGTTTCTTTCCCTTGTTTGCGTTATTGAAAGCCAACTTGGACGCCAGCTTATATGCTTGTTGCATTGCTTCCATCCAGTTCTCAACATACTTTGGGTAGGTATCAGCCCCTTTCGTTTCTGGCAAATCAAATATCAGGTCAACCGACAAGCGCGGAGAACAGCCGAATAACAAGAAAATGGCGAGTAGCCTGTGGACTCGTGATTTGTTCAGTTGTATGCGTGTACCATCTTGTTCACGTGAACATGCCACTGTCTTTTATGTATTTCAGGAAGAGTGCGCAACATTTGCAATAGTGTACTATTCATTCGTTACACTTTCCCATTACCCTGAGGGTGGTACGGAGTTGTCCGTGAGTGCTTGACACCAGAGAGTTCTTCGAGCTTCATAACTGAACAGTTTGTTTTCAAATTCAGCTCCCATATCATGGTGTATTTTACCTGGGAATCCCAATCGCGGGATGAGGTCGTTATATATTTTCTCTGCTGCCGTTTTGCTGGATTTGTTCCAGTCGAGTTAGCTTGACAAAACCGTGTGAAATGACCGCGACGATTACTAGTATATACTCGTGGCCAGCTGAACTACATACATTCTATAGGTGTACGTAATCGATGGACACCAGTTCGAATGGTATTGTTGTTATGATGGGCTGTAATGACTCTCTGGTGGGACGACTGGCCTTTTTCTGTTTCAAACATTCTGTGATGTATGAAGTGTTCGATATCCTTCCTCATCTGCGGCCAATATATAATCTATCGCGAGCCAATGCGTAAACACGTAAAACACTCCTAAATGGCCCATTTCCTCGCCACGATATATTTTTCTTTTGTAAATAGATGGTAGAACTATTTGTTGGTTCCGATACAGTACCCCGTCTCTTTATTGACGCGAAGCTTTCCCCACTCATATAGGTACCGTTACACTCCTCTTGACTCGTGTTGTCGTTGGCTTCTCATTGACTTGCGTTCAGACGATATTCTAATACCCGGGTTATAATAGGGTCCTTTTATAGATAGATCGGACGCTGGGATTTTCTTTCCAAATGACAAGTGTTCTAATTCAAGATCCAAGACATCAGGGTTTGTGGTTATTGCCGTAATCCATGTAGCATCTCCTCTCTCTCTTGCCAGAATACCTGTAGAAGTAACTGATGCCTGAAATTCTTCGGATGTCACTGTATTATCGTATTCTGTCATATATTTCACAAAGTCTGAAGGTAGTCTTGACAATGTATCTGCATCGATATTGTACATCTCATGCCAGTGGCGTTCAACTTTGCCGTAGTTAACACATAAGTAAGCGGGTTGTTATCGGTATACACGACGAACTTGGCGGCGTAATATAGATAGCCTCTGAACTGCTCTGTCACTGACCATGGGATTCAAGGCCAAGAACTCCAGTTTCCCCGAATGCATGTGATAATTTCGTTCGGCTGGTGTCAGAGTCCTGGAAGCATAGGAGATAACGCGAAGTATACCATCCTGCCTCTGGTATAGCACCGCTCCCAGACCATCTTGTGAAGCGTCTATTTGGACTACAAAAGGTTGGTAATTGTTCTCGATGGTAATTGTCCTGGTTGGCTGGACCCAGGTCTTTTTGTGTTTTTAGGGTTGCTCAGCAGGTCATAGATTGGTTTGTAAATTCGAGAGAAGTTAGGAATTTGGCGTCAGTAAAGCCCCAACTAACCAACAAGTTTGCGTACCTCACCAACCGTTCTGGGTATTGCGTTTTTCAACTGCCACACTACTTCTAAGCTTTCGGATCCATTTGGTATCCCTTTTCGGAAACAATCCTACCGAGGAACAAAAAATGTCTTTCTGGAACAGATGACACTTGTTTGGTTTGAGTTTGACGCCTCGAGATTTCAAACGGCGTAACACTTGTCGGATGTGTTCTGCATGCTCATCAAATGTATTGGAAAAGACAATAAATCATCCAGGTAAGGTATACATATGTCATCGCGCAAACCATCGAGACAGTCTTCCATAAAGCGCTGAAAGTTAACTTGTGCATTCATCAAGCCGAAGGGGATTCTAACCGACTCATAGAGTCCCCACGGCGTGAAGAACGCCATTAACGGTTGACTAGTCGGTTCAACAAAGCCCTGGTGGTATGCCTTCCCTTGATCTAACGTGGAAAACCAGGATTTTCGGCCAAGGTTGTCCAGAGTTTCCTGGTTAAATCGTTTCGTAGGTGTTCATCGCAGCACTCGAGCAGTTGTATAACTGTTTCTTTACTTGCGATTTTGGTGGCGTCAGCATAGTCTTGCCAGCGTGTAACGAAATATGACCATTCCTCACTTGAACCCCCAGTTGACAAGGTTGGACTGTACTTGTATGTGTCCTGTTTGAATGGATAGTCAACATTACGGCAGCCAGGGATTCACTAAGGTTTTCTGTTTCGTATGTACAACCAGGGAAAGGGCATTGGAACTTAGCATCGTTGTTAGATGAACTGAACGAATTACACTTTTGCTTGATGAAAGTTCCTTTTATTGCTTCATGTGTGAAAACAAAATGGCATGCAGTGTAGGTACGCGAAAAGCGGATTAAAATTACCACGAACGCTTTAGTTGTGTATCATAGATAGGAATATATCCATTTCCCAATATTAATACGACCTTGTTTAGGAATGTCTACGATATTATTTAATACGACCTGGCTTATTTTGTCCCTGCCTAATATAACTATATAATAGGTATTTCACAGTCTTTCTTTCAAGAATATCGTTTTTGAAAGATAAGGATATATCTGCACCGAGTGTTTTATGGTGTTCATTAGTGACCACCTCCTCCTCGATGTAGGTGATCTGTTCGTCAATACAAATGGGAAACGCCGAAACGGGGATCTTCTGGGAAACGTGGAGAAAACCTGAATTGCTTACCTAAATATGTTTTTAGTAATGGTAGTTATTTTCTTTATTTTGCTAATGAGACTTTTGGTCTTCTTTTTGGCAAGAATTAAATTAAATCTTTCTTGTAATCTATATACAACCTATATTTTTCTCTCTAGGGTGTTAAATTGAAAGAGGGAAATGAGGTGTATGATAAATGGCTGCATCCTGAAACCCCAGTTTACATGTCGTATTATATGTTTAATGTGACCAATGCAGAAAACGTTAGTAAAGGTGGAAAACCAAACTTACAACAATGTGGACCTTACACGTACAGGTATACTAATTAAATTTAAACTAGAAAATACATGCATGCAGAAACCCTCGCCTTGCTGACAAAACCATTGTATTTTCCGAACATGATGTATCTAAAGTAGTTGTCATGGTAACACGATAATTTTTTAAGAATATTCTTACAAATGAAAAATCGCCTAAAAATATCACTTTTAATTACAAAATTGTCAATTTCCCAACATATATATGTTAGGATTGTTATTATACATAATATAAGCTTCAATTTAAGGTAAAATTCAACCACACAAACGCTTCGCAAAACGTTTTAAAGTGTTCTGTATAAAACTATTAAAACTGCCTTTAATTAAATGGCTTTATCGATAAACTTTCCCTGCTGACAGAGGTCTCTATTTGTCAAATTCTCGCATGCAAATAACTTCGCTTTCTTTTTTATTTAAAAAATTCACTATATTAAAAAAGGGAATCAATATTAAAGATACACTGAAATTATATGCTGTCCTGTTTAGTTGCTTCATATATACGCAAAGGCCTTCGGGTTTTAAAGCAATTATAAAATCAATATTTAAAACAAACTTACCTTCGTTAACGTTGGCTCCCTTCTTTTAGCCGATTCTTTCGCCCTTTGAAATTCTTTCGCCCTTTGAAATTTACAAACTCTTGCAAAAATGCGAGCAAAAATGAAATATATTTGCAAGAAATTTATCAATCATCAAATCAAGAAATGTTTGCTATTTCGCTGTCGTCATGCAGTCGTTTAATGCAAACTTTAAATTGGACCAATCAGTGTCCGCTATTCACGACAGTTCGCGATATATTTGAGATCAGTGAGGATGACCACCCACGGTTGGTCACCCACGCCCGCGATATTTGCTGAACTTTAGACTCCGCTAATGCTTTCGTTTCCCCGGGTGTAAATAGCCGGGGGGAATTAGTACCCTCGCATGGCGCTTCGCGCCGTCGGCTCGGGGCAGGGCGCTTATATAGAGGGCGGTGAAACCACAGGGGGTCCAACTAAGAACTGTGTTCTGAATATGAATAAAACATTAATTAAAAGTAATATGAATAAAACATTATAACATAATATATTTAAATTATTGCACTTACTTGTATAAATCATAAGAGCTTGCCTTTGCACTGAATAGTTTCAAACAGAGCGCTTATACATGCTCAGAATGATTGCTTCGAACGATTGTTGGTCTTTGTTCAAATATGGCGAATAAATTGACAAAACGAAAATATTACATGACGTTCCAACGAAAATAACAGCAGGGATTGCGGGCGCGCGAGCGAAAAGGCGAGGGAAGAAATAAATAAAAGGGATGAAACAAATATCACGTGACTTTTTAAAATGCTTCTAGACTATCCGTTTAAGCTTTTTGTGGTTTTTTTTAAGGCTCAGTCGATGTTCTCTTACATGAACAAGCCTAGTCATTACCAAAAAAGCACTGATCAATCTAATTTATGTGATTTATAACAGCGAGCATTCTTGGCCATTTTCGCGAGATGTGTTCCATAAGTAGCCTGTTCTCGTGACGTATGACGAAATAATAATAAATCTAAATAATGTAAAAAAAAACGTTGGTCGCTACATTTAAATATTTCATATTAGCCGGTATAGCTAAACATTGTTTATTTTCATTAATTAAGCGCTTAGGCGTTGTTGGAGTTGGCAGGAGGCGTTTTGGAATTTTCCGAGAGAACAGGCTACTTATGGAACACATCACACGATCGCATTACCGGTGTTTCATCCCTTCTATTAATATCTATTACCCTCGCCTTCCGCTCGCGCCCGCAATCCCTGCTGTTATTTTCGTTGGAACGTCATGTAATATTTTCGTTTTGTCAATTTATTCACCATATTTGAACAATCTTTCGAAGCAATCATTCTGAGTATATATAAGCGCTCTGTTTGAAACTATTCAGTGCAAAGGCAAGCTCTTATGATTTATACAAGTAAGTGCAATAATTTAAATATATTACGTTATAATGTTTTATTCATATTACGTTTAATTAATGTTTTATTCATATTCATAACACAGCTCTTAGTTGGACCCCCTGTGGTGAAACGCGCTGATGTCGTGCTGATCGATGTGTGATGCGGAAAAGGACTGGCACGAGCGTGCTTTTCGGCAAAAGTTGACAAGGAGCGTGATTTTTCCTGCTGTTGTATTTTTGCTGTTTTTTCATTAACTACGAAATTCTTGAGGATGTTTTTGCACTGTAACGACGAAGTAGTAACTAGTGTATCGTACGAATGCTTGTTTGGCCTGTATAGTTGAATTTTGAAAGAAATTTTGAGGATAATGAGTCGGGCTTTTGATGACTTCAATGAAGGGAAATTTTCAAAACAGCATTTGGGCATGTTATCAAGTCGTCCAAACTTCGAAATTTAGTTGATGGTAAAGATTATAATTATGTGCTTATCTCCAAAAGTTTTCATAAGATTCGGAGTTGAGCAATTGAATACACAGCGTTGGAAAGTGAGGTATTTTTGTGTGTTAAATTTTGCCTAATTAGACCATTATTTCGCTGCAAAAAAATAAACAACAATTGTATTTTGGCCATGTCGTGATTTTTGGTTATTATGTTAATAATTTTGTACGACTTTTAAGGCATTCAATTGAAGTAATTCTGAGCCGTAAACATATTTTACTTCTTGGCCTTTGAATCAAAATACGACTCGCTCGGACGTTTGTCGAGCGCAATAGTCGAAAAAGTTTCGTCCCAACTTTGATTTTTTTTGACTGGCTGGCCAAGACAACTTCTCGTAAGGATTCGTTAAAAAAATACAAATTCAAATTGAGCATTTCTTGATTTTCAACTGAAAAGATCAACTAGTGGCTAAAATTAATTGTGAATTGTATTCTATCGAACGTGAACGATACGTGTACATCCGAAGAGTTTTAAAAACCTTTCACGTCATGCTTCTTGCGAAAGCAACCGTTCGTAAGCTTTCGCAAGCGTTTTGAGCAAAAACTCTAAAATATTGGCAGTATTACCTGAAAATACAATAGCAGAATCTACTAAATTATCGTATAACATCGGAATTTTACCCCCAATATCTATTTCTTCATCAAAACTTGACTACAAAACAGTAAAAACTTCCAGCTCAGTTTTCCCGCCATATTTACCCTTGCCATATAAGACAACGTCGCCATAGTAACCACAACAAACTCGTTACCAGCTCATTGCATCACACATCGATCGGCGCGCCTATAGCCGTTTCACCGCCCTCTATATAAGCGCCCTGGCTCGGGGATAAACTAACTTAATTTGTTTCTACTGCATGGATAGCTCTGCCAGTTGTAAATTACTTCCTAGCGTTACTACATGAGGAAACTGGAGTAGCTAGAGAAACCGGCGGTGTCTGGTAGACCGGCTCGATGAAAGCACTCTTCCAGCATCTGACTATAAGGCAATTCCCCGATTTACCGATCGAATACACGTATGAAAAGTTATGATTCGTACTGTATTGAATGAAAATTTAACCGATTACCTCCATAACAAGAGAAGTGCTTTCCTTTTCAAAACCTTTTCAATCACATGTTGCTATATAAATGCATGTTGGTTGGCTGTCGCTGTTCTTCGGCGCCACGCAGGAAACACGACAACGCGCGTGAATTTTACCTCCAGACACGCGTCTGGAGGTAAAATCTGGTTTCAGGCAAGTCTGGGCATGTTCAGTTAAGGTAGCGTTCCATATATTTTAGTTCAATGCTTAATAATGTTGATTGAGCTAGTCCTGTGAGCTCTGTGTATATCTGGAGTAAGAACTTAGTCATTCAGCTTATAAGAAACGTGAAGCAAGATTGCGGAAATCGACGTCCAAAACTGCGAAGGTCGTAAACATTTTTCATACCATTTTTCCCAGCTAATGACACTTTTTTCTAACGGATCCTATCGCTATTCAAGTTCTCAGTTCATATGCTTACTTATTATTAAACTATGGTTCTTTAAAACACGACATTTTGGCACACTCCTTGCAGTCTTGTGTTCACCACGCAGACAAAAACAATAGGAAGAGACTGGCACTGGACGTCAATTTCCGCCATGTTTTGGCAATTTGGCTTCACTTTTTTAACTCGACTTCTTAGTCCAGGTATACATGGAGCTCACTTGTTTGGTCCGTGCACTTCCAATCACACGCAACCTTTTCCATTATCAGTAGAAATATCGTATAGTTGAAAGAGTTCATATTGCATGTGGTGGGCTAATTTAGAGATGATCAAATACTGATATGAATTCTGATTACAATGTTAGGTGTATGGTTCCTGTTTGATTACTGTACATGGGCCGATCGATTTCCTGCAAGATACAGTATGCTCTTTCTTTAATTGTCGCCTGCTGCACTGCGCCCATCTCACTATAAAAAATCAGCATCACGACCAATATTATTATTATTATTATTATTATTATTTAAGCTTATTTATTCACGGTAGCCTTTCAGAAGCCTGTTTTTCAAAGGGCCGTGCACACTTACTATAAACTATTATAAGAATATTAAAATTATTAACTAAAAAAAAAAAAAACAATCATGCATAATATACTCTATTTACATCGGCAAGGCATAATGCTTTGATATGGTTTGGCAGGATGACCTCCCAATTCAAAAACACAAGCCATCTATTAATTTTTTAAAAGAACAGATGGAAGTTTCAGGTATTTCCGTAATTGGAAGTTTTTCCATTAACATTTGGTTCCATGAAACTGCTCCTCTATAGGAGAAGCTTCGTTTTAAAAAATTCGTCTTAGGTTTTGGTAGGTAAAGCTTTTGATGATTATTTCGTAGTTGGTAGGTTTGGTTAACGGAGACATGAAACATCTGTGTTAAGTATTCTGGAGCCATACCCCTAAGTGCTTTAAATGTCATCACTAATTCTCTCTTTTTTAGTATTGATTGTATTTTTGTCCATTTGAGCATTTGAAAAATTTCAGAAGATCGTTCTTCTAAGCCCGAACTGGTAATGATCCGTGCTGCACGCTTTTGCAATTTCAGCATTTTTTCGGCGTGCATTTTATTACCATCATACCATATAGTTGAACAATAGTTGAAATAGGGGAGTACAAATGACTTATACATCATCTGTAGTGTTGCTTGAGGTACGTAAGGCTTCACTTTTCGTAACATAGCTATAGAACAAGAAATCTTTTTAGTTTGTTTTTCAACATGTTTTGTCCATTGTAATTTATCGTCTATTTCTAAGCCTAAGACCTTTTTCTTGTAAACCCGTTTGATTATATGATCTCTAATTTTAATAATAGGGTCATTTCTGATCTGTTTTAAGCGCTTTCCTGAGCCGATTAGCATATACTCGGTTTTTTCTTCATTTAATGTTAATTTGTTTGCATCTAACCAAGTCTTAACGTTTTGGATTTCCACCCCCAATTTGTATTCAATTTCAAAAGAAGACTCCCCAGTTGCAGTTAAGCTTGTATCATCAGCAAACATGGCGGGTTCAGTTATTTCTAAACTATTTGGCAGATCATTTATATAAATTGTAAACAGAAGTGGCCCAAGGTTAGATCCTTGTGGGATGCCGCATGTAATATTTTGGAAGGTTGATAGCGAGTTATTTACTTTGCAAATTTGTTTCCTGTTACTAAGATATGATTGAAACCATGACAGTGCTAATCCACGAATTCCATAACATCCCAATTTGGATAATAGAATCTTATGGTTTACCGTGTCAAAGGCCTTTTTAAGGTCCAAAAATAGGACACCATTAATCAAACCAGCGTCCATGTTTGCTAACCAGCTATTAGTTACATGTAGTAATGATGTTTCAGTTGAATGATTTACACGAAATCCAGACTGAAATTTGGAAATTATTTGGTGGTGTTCCAAATATTTCATTAATTGTTCATGTACAACTTTCTCAAATACTTTGGGAACTATAGAAATGACAGAAATCGGCCTATAATTACCGCATAGGGTTTTTTCTTCTGATTTGTGGATAGGTGTTACTTTAGCAATTTTCCAGTCATCTGGAAAAATTCCAGTCTTAAGAGATTGGTTAAATATATACGTTAGTGGCACAACGATTGCACCCCCAGCGGCCTGCAATAGTTTCACAGAAATTTTGTCATAGCCCGATGATTTAGCAGTTTTCATTTGCTTAATTTCCTCCCTAACTTTATCATGGGATATAGTTTGAAAATCGAAGTTGTGTGGTGTAGATGTTACGAAAGACAGTGGATCGACATCACTTGCGTCTATATTTTCAGCTAAACGTGTACCTATGCGCGAGAAGAAGCTGTTAAATTCTTCTGCAATATTCTCATCTCCTACTATTTTTCCTTCGTCAACAACCAATTCATTAATTATAGTAGTTTTTTATGCATTGTTTAGCAATTCATTTATCAATTCCAATTCTCTTTGTGGTCCTTGCATGCATTTAGTTTACTTTTATAATAATTGCTTTTGGTTTCCTTGATTGTTTTATTCAAATTGTTCCTACATTGTTTATACTCATTAAAATAATAGATTGAGTTATGCGTGACCGCTTTCTTTTTTAGGAAATCTCTGCGGTGACCAAGGTACTTAATCTCCGTAGTTATCCAAGGGTTATAAGTGCTTATAACTTTCCTTTGTCTTAGAGGTGCATGCTTATTAGCTAAAGATAGAAATATAGTTTTCCATACATTCCAAATCTCATTTGGGTCATCAAGATGATAAACATCATTAGCAGCAAAAGCTTGATTTAAGTCATTTTCAAATGCTCGACTGTTAAAATGTTTAAATTGCCTAGTTTCAACAATTTTTGGTTTTTCCCTTTGGGTACTAGAACAGAACTATCCATATTTATGTACATGGCCCATTGGACCTGCATGAGCACAACCATGCAGGAATTTCCAGGTCCGGTGGAACCCGAGTAAAAACGTTTAAAGCAAACTTGTAGTTTTTGTTAACATCTATCACACATTATAAACTATGGTGAATTAAAACCAAACTTTACATTGATAACATTTCTTTTATCCTTCGTATATAGACAGGTGTACAACAAAACAGTCATAAGTCGAAATAAGTACTCAAGCGGCAGTTTAACGTATTTAAATGGGAAACATCACATTTTTGAAAAAGAACTCTCGTGTAAGAACTGTGATCCAAATCGTGATTCCATTAGAAACGTCAATCTCCCATTTTTGGTAAGTTTCAAGTAGTTGTTTCTTTTAAAATCTAAAGCCGTTTTGGGTGTTACAAGAAAGCTTCGGATTGATAGGGACACAACTACCTGAAAAATACAAGGAGGACGTCCGTTGTGTTTTACAGTATACTTCTTATCATATTAATAATTCATTTATCCATTAATTTATTTATTCACAATCACCATCGCCAATATTTATCAGATTCTTCATGTGTCATTTTGCTTTCCGACTTATTGAATTAATTTCACATTTTCTTTCAGACAACTCTTGAAATTATTATAAAATACATCAAGGTGAAAGATCCAACGAGTCTGTCATTTGCTCTGAGTGTTATGGACGACATATTTGTAAAACTTAATTTACAAGATTTCCACGCACGTACTGTTCATGAGCTGCTATGGGGGTATGAAGATACTGCGTTGAGCAAAGCTTATGGTATCTTGATTGGCTTAGTAAAGTCTCGTGATCCTTCATTCAATATAGAACTTCCAAAAATGTTTGCATTGCAGGTAGGTCTGCCTCACTAGGGAGATACAAACATGCGGGTGCATTGTAAGTACAGTTTCACAAGGCAGGTCAGGTTGCAGTCAGACTGCGGTTAGGCTAAGGTGGTTGATGTTGCCCGAATAGACGCCTGCTACGCACATGCTATGCCTATGGTCGATGTTAATGCTCGATGTTGATTCAAATGTCAACGACATATAGTAGTCACGGAATATATTCTTCCGAAAACTGCTCAGTCTTGACTATAGAGCCTTGTTTTTGTGATTAGAGCCTTTTATCTTTTTACAAATGACTCATTTACGACAACCTGCATATAGTTATATAATTCAGTGAATATAGAAGAGTTTTTATAATTACGTCATCAGTGACAAGATAAAAGTTCCATGCACAGCCACGGCTAAATACTTTCCGGAAGGGTTACAAACACTCGTTTAAATCTTTTGAATAACCTCTTGGAGGTTTTTTGGGATTGCGTTTAAAAGAATAAAACATTTCGAGCAAAGACCTTCGTCAACGAGTCGGCTATACTAATTCTGATACTGTACGAACTTTCTCAAAATACGACAGTATATTTACTATGTGGATGATGATAAAAAACAAATGTGAATAACGTTTGGCATAATAATTAAATTCAAATGAAATTCATCATATGGAATTTTCTTTTATAGGAAAACAAATCATCTGTGTTGTACACGATTGATTCAGGAGATGATGACGTAGACAATGTGGGGAAGTATTTACTGTGGAATAAAAAGACGTATGTATGTAATCATATATTAGTAATAATGATTAAGGTTGTTATAATAAGTGCATGCATGTAGAAAGAGGTGGTACGCATTATTACTTATAATTATTAGATTCCACTGAGCTCAATATTGTGTACAGGTAAGTTAGTGTTGCTAGATGGTACTGTAATAGTGTAGTTCGAGTTTGTTTAACCATGCAGTGGAACTAGCGGACACTCCGCACAACGGACAGTAACTTAATTGAATGGAAAATCCTTATTATTGAGACGAAACAACGGACACCGAACTCAGATTAAACTAACGGATACTTCGAACAAAACTCTTGTACAATGAACAATCTATGAGTATTAAACTTTATTCCAGCACCTCTACGGATTCACACGTGTATATTTACCGTACGTCTGCATGGAAATTTGAAAACATATTCGAAAAGCTATATCAAAATACCTGGCTATCACACCGTATCTTGCATGCTTCTCTGGTACACTTAATGCTGCTACGCAGTGGACAGCTCCAAACAACGGACAGCAAGCCTTGGTTCCAAGTTGTCCGTTATATCGAGCTTCCACTGTAGATGGTATTTACGAATACCTGAGTTTGTAGAAAAATAGAATATAGAAAGTATCAAGATATATTATGTTGCAATGAATGAGTACACACCCCTCAAATCTTTACCTTAAATTTTAACTTAATTACAACTTTTCGTATAGGAATATTTCTTGCTGGAGTGATAAATATGCGAGGATGATAAATGGATCAGGTAAATAAATGATGTACTATCTAAACCCTGTGTTCTTTTGTTCCCATTGAAAGAAACAGCAGTGCAAACAATGCTATCGCATTCCTAATTAATTTTTCGTTTGGTAGATAAATGCCAAATGTGCAAATTGAAATGGTAGATAAATGCCAAATGTACAAAGACTGGATCTGGTATTCCACATAAGTTCATGTACTTACTCCCCATGAGCATCAATCCTCAATGCTTCCATTCAAAAGGCATCTGTTCCTTCCATGTGGAAAAAGCAGATGTCATCCCTATTCCATAAATATTAGTACCTGCTGACATTACTAAAAATTAACGCCCTATTTCACTAACTGCCACCTTGTCTAAAACGTATATGAACGTTTTGTTACCAATTGACTGTAACAGCGCTGTAAGGGTTTTCGTCATCGATTTTTCAAAAGCCTTTGATCGTATAGATCACAACATTGTCATGTATATAAGTTAAAAGAAATGAATATTCCACCAACCATAACTACTGATTGGATATGAACAACAGGCCAAGGGTCCATTATCCCATTCTCGTGAATATTTGTGTTCTAGGTGGTGTACATTACAAACCATTCTTGTCAAAAGATGATATCATATATGCACTAGTCACAACTGTTTACAGGTAACTAAACGTAAAGAACTAATGGTTATAGTCGTTATAGTATGGAAATATTTTGTATCAGTTCATTCGGTCCTTTATTACTTGTGTGTTTCTTGGTTGGGCGGTGGTATATCGCCTTTAAAAATGTTACATCCAAGTTGCCCAGTTCGTCAACAGCCTTGCGGTTTTAAGATGTTGGGAAGTTGATAACAGGCGATCAAACCGCGCTTCCATTCCCACGTCTTAGTGTGATGTTATTTGGAATTGCTTTTAATTTAATTGATACCATTTTTTTCTTTTCAAATAACTACAGATCGTTCAGATTAATATACGACTCGATAGTGCATTACAGAGGAATACGTCTATATCGGTTTGCTTTAGACCCAGAACTGTTCATATCTGGTGATATCAATGGAAATAACAAGGGATTCTGTGTTACGGGAAAAGAAAAGAAATGCTTACCATCTGGTATAATGGATCTCAGTCACTGTGATCCCACACGTACGTATATATATACGTTACACAGCATACGATATTGTATATATTATGCATGTGTAGTAGATAAGAAACTGACCTGTATATAGAACCAGGAATGGGACATACCGCCTGCAAAGCATGACTTGTTCAAAATGCCTTGCTGTTCTATTTGCTTTATATACTGTAAGTATATTGTGAAGTATATCCATTATTGAATTTTAAAATGGTATATACGCACGTTGGTTCTCTGCCCAGGGATTCGATTCCAGCAATATGCAGTTCTAGCTTCCTCCACAGGCAATTATGTGGGTTTCCAAACGGCTAAATTTCGTTAAATTGTTTAGGTACCACAGAATAGGCAATTCCAGCTATACAGTAGACTAAATTTTGATGTAGGCAAGAAGAACAAAATCCATCACCACAGCTAGAAAGAGCATGTTAAAATTAGTAAAATTACCAAGTTTGGCCGCAAAATGTTATAAAATGCGGAAAATATAGCCCTGCGAAATTTGCAAATTTTGTATTAATTTTAACGTACATTAAAATTTAGTCTAGAGCTGGAATCATCCATTACCTGCGAACTAGGAGTCTATTGCAGTTCTGTGATTATAATTTCTACTTCCGACGAAGGTGCTTTTCCCAAATAAACATTTGAAAGCTTTTGCAGGATTTCAACGTTTGAAAGGCCTTTGTTGGAAGGCGACGATGATCGGGATCCGTTTCCCGACATGTATATATACAGAGTGTATCAGAATGAATTAAAGTAGACAATTTTCAAATGACCTTGAAACTGAAAATTAGGAAATGTTGGCAAAACTATTTCCCTTGAATAAATATCCTTGTTAAAAGTTTTCTGATTTCATGTTCTCTAAAGTGACAGTTTTAATACTCCAATAGGCATTTATGCGCGCAGGGGGTGATGGGAAGTAAGGTATCATATTGCTGATTATACTGAAAAATTTCAATAAAAACTGCTGAAACAACCGAAATATTTCAATATTTACAAGTATAAGTTATCACTCCGTGTTAACACGGCCACCATTTTTATTTTTTCAGCATAATCAGCAATATGATACCTTACTTCCCATCACCCCCTGCACGCATAAACTAAAAGCTGGAATTGCCAATAAGTTGTCCATAAATATTCCTGATTCTGACTATAAAACCTCCTACCCTACATTTTAGCTTATAATGTTTCAAGAAGTTGTGAAACTTTAACCACGTAAGTTGATAGTGTGTATTATTTAATGACAACTGGTAATTCATCATTTTTATCATGCAGATGCCCCAGTTGTGGGATCTCCGCCACATTTTTACTTGGGAAATAAAAGTTTAGCGAATGCTGTAAATGGTTTAAATCCAAATAAAGTCCTTCATGGCACATTCTTGGATATTGAACCGGTAAGTGACACGTATAGAACAAATTGCAATCTTCAAATGCCATAATTTTATAATTTTGATTGATATATGTTAAATCATAAAATTAGGAGGATATTTTTTATATGTGATATACTTAACACATTTATTTTTGACATATTGCAGTGCAATGCATCTTGTTATTGCAAACGCAGTGTCATCTTGTCATTGCAAACGCAGTACCATGTTGTCACTGCAAACACTGCAAAATAATGCGATTAGGATGAAGAGAGATTTTAAATGGCACACCGAGGAGAAAATGATGTTATTGGCGCTAATTTGAAAGCATCGTTGCATGATAATTATTTTGTGTTTCTCAACCGGCATCAGGGCCGCCGAAAGGTTGCGCGGGCGGAGGCCCAGGACAAAACTTTCCTAGGGGGGTCCCAGTTGGTCCTTTGAGCCGGATGTTACCTATACAACGGGTCAAGTTTCTCGCCCCCGCGTTTTCTACCAAACCAAACAAGGTTTACCCTATTGATTAATAATCTAGTTATACTGAAATTGTACAAGACGCAAACCCTGAAAGGGATAAGCCTGTTATCTTTGACTAGTGGCATTTACCATTTGGCCGTGTTATTTAAATTCTTCTTTTTCGCTAGGTCGAAAATACCTGTATATATTCTCAAAAGCGTTAATTATTTCATTTGTTCATATCTAGAATACTGGTATAACAATGCAAGGAAACAGGAAGATGCAGATTAATGCCAATTTACGTAACATTAAAGGCATCACGTAAGCTTGCTGTCTTCTAAATGCTGTCTTCTAAACATTGATATTACAAAATTAGCGTTAACTGCAGGGGCCGGTTGTATAAAAACTTATAGCGCTAACTACGTTTTTATACAACTGGCTCCAGGAGTGCATGGTTATTAAAAGAACGAAATGAGTGATTTATTTGGTTAAGCTTATAGATAAAAACCGCTCTGAGATCAGTAAACCTATTTAATGCGGTGCAATAATACAAGGTTTACTGATCTCGGAGCAGATTGTTTATGCATGAATGAAAGATAAATCCATGGAGACATTGGTAGCCCAGTATTGCTTTGATGTCCTAACAAATTTTGATCAATTAGTATAATTCTAATTTTTAATCTATATAATCTCTCTGCAAATTTGAATTGTTTTGTATTCTATGTACCAATATTGGTAGCTCTGTTTGAATAAAGTTTGTTTATTTGAATAATTACCATTTGCAATAATTACCCCATGGAGGGGGGATGGAAAAAGTAAATGAACAATGATGGAAATGAACCCAAAGTTTGAAATCTTCCATAATCTCTCCTGGAAAATGCAGAAAATAGCATAAGTAAACTATTGACAGCTTAGCCATGCCACAAATCAGAGATGATTTAAAACCCGAATATTTTTCTTTAAATCACTTACAGTTGGTAAGAAAGTTACCCTACCAAAATTGGGACTGGGAAAAAATAATTCTTCTGGTAATTATATATACCTCTGTAATTGAAAATTTTTCTAAAAGTTTTTTTCCCCAAATATCTTTCAGAGCCTTCCAAGACACAACCACAGTGTATTTACCTATTTTTTGGGGTAACAAAGTGAGCAAAAATTCTTATTTATATATATATATATATATATATATATATATATATATATATATATATATATATATATATATATATATATATATATATATATATATAAACGTTTCTTCTGGCAGCAGAGTTTGTCAATCAAAACTATTTGTTTGGCGGGTACAGGGCGTAGCGAGGGGGGTATTAGACAGATTTAGATCGAGGACGCGGACGTCAAAGACGACGTGAAAATAGCGTCAAAATGGCGTGGCATATCATGCATACATGGGCACAACACGCCATTTTCACGTCGTCTTTGACGTCCGCGTCCTCGATCTAAATCTGTCTATTGGGGTGGGGGGTGGTTAACCCTCCCCCCAACTTTTTTAGAATTAACATATTCGGAAAATCAGGTTGGCCATTCGGAAAATTACGGCAATAATAGTATAACAAAATTATAGTTGTTAAACAGAGAAAATATAATATAATTGTATTGTCAGCACAAACTGATATACGAAATCATGGCATTTATGGATAACATTTAACAAATTCTAAATCGGTAAGTCTTTTTCGGTTTATTACTTCTCAGGGCCGTAGCAACCGGGCTGGGGGGAGGGAATTTTCTAATAATCATTCTTTTTTCAAAATCATGCAGACCTTTATCATTTAAATAATATAAAGAGTTTAAAATACTGACAATTGATTAATTTTAAGCGGCTACATTATCCATGACAAACTGCAAAGAATCATATTACCCATACTTTCCTGCAACTTCTCCAATATACAGGGTGTATCAAAAAAAGCGCAATCCTCGACTGAAATGTAAATTGCTAAACAAATAATACACGAAAACGTTAAAGTTTACATTCATTTTAAAGCGTAGCCATTCAGCTTTCTAACAGTGGGTTGTTTCTTAAATTTGACCCATTGGTTCTCGGGTAATAATACTTTACGTTATTGCGATTGGAGATTAAAAAAATTGAGATAGAATTAACAAATCGTTCTCATCAAAATAACTGTTTTTTTCATTAAAACAAAAAAATGTTGCATTTTATTAAATGGATTGTAACAATAAGTATAATTACGGCTTTTCTTCCACTATTTTTAACTCAGTTTGAAACTTCAAATGCGATATAATTTTGGCTTGGACCATCCAAGCCGACTGACATCAACTTGCTATAATTTCTGTTTACATTACATCGCAATTCGATGACACTCTGGCTCAGACACCAGAATGTTTTGACGATTTTTAGCATTCGTTTAGGATTTTCAAACAACCTGGTCTCTTTTAAAATACTTTTACGTTTGTTCTTACGTGGTTTTCCAGATGTAATGACGACAACATTAAAGTTTAAAGAAGAAAATTCTAACATTTAAACCGACTAAACAATAACATAGTAAACCTGCATAATTAAACAGCAACTAAAAATGATAGGTTTTACTAAATCTTTTCCTGTGCAATTATTACTAGCATTGGAGACAAGGATAATAGTTTATTTGAACGAGAAAAGAACAGGCTTTGAAGTAAGCCTAAAAGCGTTTAACTAGAGATAGTATTTCGAAAGTTATTAAGCACAAAAGATGAATTGCGTTTATTTTGATACACCCTGTATAGTTAATTAAATACGCCTTTGCCCATTTAGTACTACTAAATTGTAAGCAAATTGTAAATTTATACTAAAACGCTGTTTTCTGACCATCAGAATTCTGTCAAAACTTTCCCAAAGTCCAGGAAATGGCATTTCAGTAACTCTAAATTTATAAATTTCCTCGGGTCATTGGCCCTCGTTTTCAGCCCCCCAATCTAAAAGAGCTTTCTACGGCGCTGCATGCTACTTTAATATGTCTGTGCGTAAAATAAGCGTATTTTTGTTTGTAAATCGCGTCTTTATTTTCTGGATAGCAAACACCTTCGTGGCTTCGTATGCCATGAAATATTCGGAATTTTTTTACGTCATTCGGAAATTTTTGGCCTACACCTCAACTATACATGCCAACTACGGCCCTGGGCGGGTAATAACTTTTGTAGGCGTGGCGTCAAACAAATTGTTTTGAACACGAAACTTTACTGTTTTAGCTTCAAAATCAAAAAGAAATGGAGGCTGTAAATAAGTTTGGAAGGTGCTACAAACCTGGCATTTCTCTTTCTGATTTACTTTTACCGTTGCCATTTTGTCATTACCATGCATGCAATAATATTATTATTATAAGTCTTTATTATAAAATTAGAATCACAATTAACATACATGTGTCTTTACAATATTACAGATAAAATTACAGCAATCATGTACTAACTACGAACTAATGAATTATTATAGCTAACAATAACTTTATAATGAATGAAGGTATAGATAAAAATTAAAGCATTACGGTTAATATTATGCAATTTACATTTGTGGATCATTCTTAAAAATAATTAAACAGACATCTATTAAAAAGGACGGTTTGAAACGTTCAGTTTTAACTTTTGGGAGAGTAAACGGATGCCCTCGTTCTCTTAAAACCCTATGTCTCTTTTCCGGAAGTAAATCATATAAAGCGTAATCAGGATCATTCATAATTTTATGAAATAATGTTTTGTCCCGCTCTTCTATCAGGACAGACATTTTATATTCCTTTGAAACGTATCCATATCGGTGGGCTAGTCTGAAGAATTTATCAATGCGCTCCAAATATTTCTTTTGCAAGCCCGAACCCCAAACTTCAATTCCATAATAGAATAATGATATAATCAGCGCTTATATCGAGATGATCGCGATATAATCAAGATGATCCTTGGAATAGCCATACGACTTGCATACTCGTAACTAATATACATACGGCTTCCAACTTTCGATAACAAGTTTTCATGATTCGAACAGAGTCAACCGATGTTTGTTTTCTAGCCATTTAAGTCAGTGGTATTGACACTTTATTGGGGAGTTGTTGTATTTGTACCCCCTTCATACGGGAACTGATCATTTCCTATGATAGTCTTCGTATGTGACGATATCCTTAGTGTGAAAACAGTAAAATTTAAGTTTCGTGTTCTAAACAATTTGTTTGACGCCACTCCTACAAAAGTTATTACCCGCCAAACAAATACATTGACAAACTCTTCTGGAAGAAACGTTTTAAAACCTAGTTATAAATGCACGCTTCATGGAAGCTCGAAAATGGTAGTAACGATATATGAAGGCATTAAATTTCTGTTTTAGCACGGTCGTATTTCTGAAGAAGATGCTGATGATTTTAAACGTGATGTTCGCCTACCACTAAGGTTATCTCGAGCTGCACCATTTGTGTTGTTTGGACTTGGCGCTATTCTAATATTGATTGCTGGGGTAATTTCTTACCGTCGACACCACAGGAGGGTAAGTGAATCATGCTCAATAACTTATTCTCTTAGCTGCTATATTCATATCAGGCGTCTAGCTCGAAAATCTTTCCCTTGCATGAAAAGAAGATTAGAGTTAACTGGCTTTGGGATATGATTTAGACCAAATCTACTAAATTTTGCATGTGCTTTATTTTACGTATATCTTGAAGCCGCAATATAAAGACGTGAAAAAGCCCCGACTCAGCCTAGTTTGCCAGGTCTGGTAAACATTTATACTGTGGACCAGTCGGACTACCTAGGTCTAATTCATCAATCCGTAGTGTATAGCCGCCTCGTGGTTTTTTCCGTCTCGGCAATGAGAATAAAACTACAATTTCTTTGGTGGACACAAGGAGTAGGATTAAGGATTATTAGGTTGAAGAATAAGGATTAGGATTAAGGATTAGGGACTTTTTAGAGTTAAGATTAAGAATCCTATAGTTCATGTTAGCATTACTACATTTTTATTGTGAATAAAGTTTCCATCATAAAGAAGTGCTTTCTCAAAAGCCACGGATGTTAAATGTGTCAATCCCCACAGGAATTCATCAACGAGCTGTATTCTATAGCTTTTAAGCGTTTATCATGTACGTACGTATATACCCACAGAAAGGTATATAAATCGTTCTCAATTTTAAACTTATTAAAACATTAAATCGCACACAAAAATAGATGCTGTCCTTTTATTCAGCTATATAAGATGACATTTAAATTTAAATGGAATTAAATTTTTTTGTGTGTAAATATACGTACCACTAACCCGATACACAAGCATGCAAAACGCTTAACTGGAACGCAGCTCTTTATCAACCATATGAAGTACAAATGTGTCGTCGTACTACAATCTACATGGAACCTTGCTACAAATGTTTTGCGTTCTATGGCATTATTTTATCTTTGTAATTTTTAGCCGGTTGGAACAAGCGAAGAAAAGGTTCCTTTGGTCCTAAGTTCACACAATAATTAGTCAGGTACTGCACCTCTATTTTTTTATGTACATTGAAAAGAAGGACATGAAAGTATTTTTTAAAGATGGAGTGAGGTAGCCCGTTTCTGACGGCATATTTTTCATGTGCCGAATTTAATTGGCGAATTAGGTTTGACAGAAAAATATGTTTATATTTATTAATAAATTATTTATGGCATTTCTCTCGAATGAGGAATTTCTTCCGGAAAACCTTGCCTGACAGATTGATCCCCGAGCCGACGGCGCGAAGTGCCGTGCGAGGGTACTAATCCCCCCCGGCTATTTACACCCGGGGAAACAATATGGCGGACTGTCATGAATAGCGGACACTGATTGGTCTAATTTAAAGTTTGCATTATAACGACTGCATGACGACAGCGAAACATTTCTTGATTTGATGATTGATAAATTTCTTGCAAATATATTTCATTTTTGCTCACATTTTTGCAAGATTTTGTAAATTTCAAAAGCTTTCTCAGAAAGAAAGGGCGAAAGAATCGTCTAAAAGAAGGGAGCCGACGTTAACGAAGGTAAGTTTGTTTTAAATATTGATTTTATAATTGCTTTAATTAAAACCCGACGGCCTTTGCGTATATCATAGGCAGCCCAGCAAAATGTGTAAAAATGCATTAAACGCTTAAAAATACGTATATACTGAAGTTCGTCTCAATTTGCTATCAAGCGATTTATTTGTGTAGCTCATACATGCAGATTCCGATGTTTCATATAGTATATATGAAAATATACTATATGAAAATACAATGACGTAAACATCGGAATCTGCATGTATAATGAGCTACACTTTGTTGGGCCACAGAGAAGAGATATACAGAGAGGAAACACGCGGCAAATTGTGTCACGCCGATATATATTCAGTCTAATTACTATATAAAATTATATTAATTCACTATTTTATTAAATTTTGACAATGCAGAGGAAAAAACTATACATATTATAGAAGTAAACATGTTTTTTTTTATGCGAGAGTTATATTTTGTGGAATTTATATCATTTGCTGCTTTGTTTTTTTATATATGAGCATCTGAAACTCCCAGCCAGTGCTTTTCACGATTTTAATAAGGAGTAGATAGGGAAAAAACAAACTTTTGCAAAATAAAATGTTATGTTAACACTTTTAATAAAACGAAATCAATAAAAGTGATTGCTTACCGTTATTCTACAATACTTTATTGAACAAAACTTCCATGGGTTTCTCATTTTTTTAAAAAAAAGCGATTTTCACCTTCCGAACGGCGTTTTCCCTATCTTTTGCTATGAATTTTCAGCGACGGCACTGGCTGGAAGATTTCGCGTGGAACGCGTGACACAAAAATTCAAGTTATCGAGGTGTCTGTTTCCTCTCTGTATATTTCTTCTCTGTGGCTGGGCTGCCTATGCGTATATGAAACAACTAAATAAGACAGCATATAATTCCAGTGTATCTTTAATTATGATTCCCTTTTTTATTATATTGAATTTTTTAAATAAAAAAGAAAGCAAAGTTATTTGCATGCTAGAATTTGAAATCATTTTATTGCAAACTCAAAGTTTATCGATAAAGCCATTTAATTAAGGGAAGCCTCACATATCGATTTTGTCCATGAGAAACGTCATATGTTCGTTTCTCTGGAGACCCCACCCCCCTTAGAAACGTCACACATAGTTATCGATATTTTGTTCAATATAGTACACATATGCCAGATATGGCAAGGTAATTTTCTACGGTCGGCTATTGGCGATGCTTCCGCGAGAAATATGTCATCTTCTGCTGACATATCTTTTTTTATTAATATATATGAACTTCAAATTTTCCAACGTTTCTCAAAACAACTTTTTTTGCATGAAATATTGATCATTTTAGCGCGTTTTTCTTGAAATTTGAGTGTTCTCAATGCAAGGAATGCGTATAATAATATAAATGTATACATAAAGAACAGGTATGGTATTACGAATGTATAGACTAGTGTTTGTATCAAGTTGCCATTTCAGTCTTTTTTATACTCTGCAAAGATGATTCCGAAATGTTAAGGCTTTCGAAAAAACTATCGAATTTTCCCATGATGTTTACAGAGAAACGTCACAGTTAACCCCATCACCACCACCCCCAAACAAACATATGACGTTTCTCGTGGAAAAAATCGATATGTGAGGCTTTTTAGTTTTATAAAGAATACTTTAAAACGTTTTGCGAAGCGTTTGTGGTTGAATTTTACCTTAAATTGAAGCTTATATTACGTATAATAACATACCTAACATATAAATGTTGGGAAATTGATAATTTTGTAATTAAAAGTGATATTTTAGGCAATTTTTCATTTGTAAGAATATTCTTAAAAAATTATCGTGTTACCATGACAACTACTGTCTTTAGATACTTCATGTTCGGAAAATGCAATGGTTTTGTCAGCAAGGCGATGGTTTCTGCATGCATGTATTTTCTAGTTATACATGAAGTTTACGGTTGCCGTTAAACACAAAACAATAGACTACATATTTCATATATTCAGGAGAATGCCTCGTATTTTTAAAAGCCGACTGGTGCGCATGCGTAGGTAAGGATTATTAAACATTTAAACTATTGACTGCTATCATAATCGAGATAATAAGGGCTGGCTAATTACATTTATTGTTTATGTAAAGAAAAAAGTATATTGTCCTGGTTACCCAGCCCTCAAAAAATGTGAAGCAAATTATGCATGGTATATATACCATAGCCATCCGAACGTTAGAGCGAAAATTCCCTTCCCCAACTGATTACCGACTGGTAAGAAGAAATGTGTTGTTTATCGCATACCATGCATGCTGTCAATGCTCATGCACGAGTTATACTTGGTAAGGTCGGAAGAAGTTATTAGTACAAGGAGGAAAGAACATAAGAGAAATGTAGAAAATCAGAAAGTCTCCAACATGGATAAACATGCATAGGTACACAATCACACGAATCGAACTAAACAAAAATTATAACAAAGTAGCATTTGGAGCCGGAATTTTTTATTGAGGCTAGGCATGGCACATAGCAAACATATAGAAGAAGCCAAGAACAGTACACAACATTTTCCTGTACAATATACTATTATTTTACATAAAGATTAAAAATCCATTGTCCAGTCATTATAATATAGACAGTAGTCTATAGCTTGATAATCCTTACCTATGCATTAGTTAGTTAGATTACGTCACTGTTCATACCTGTTGTATATATATATATATATATATATATATATATATATATATATATATATATATATATATATATATATATATATATATATATATATATATATATATATATATATATACATCGATGTATTTTTTCCAAAATTTTTATTCTCTTTTATATAGGAACCGTATGAATCAATGACCTGTAGTTGTTCTTTTGAAAATGCTCCGTTGTCATGTTAATGAGGAAAGTATGAAGGGCATGTTACATGCACCAGGCAATTTTTGCTGCAACTTGCAATGTAATTTCTGACATATAGAGCCATGCTAAATAAAAGGTAATCGTAGGAAATTGCGAGCATATTCTAAGGTTTACTCTGTCGGTATTTTTCGTCCTATTTCTTCCATTTCTCATCCCTTAAGAGGCCATGCTCACAGTTTCCTTGTGACTACGTAGATAACATGTCTCTGTATCCGAATTGCGTTGCAAGTTCTATCCAAAATTGCCTTGTGTAACATGGCATTTAGTGGACATGGACTAATTCTCACTTTTCTAGTATTTTTTCATTCTCATTCATTTATTTCACGTGTCTGTGGTATATTACGTGAATACGTTTTACACAACATGAATCTATGCCGCGGAAATTCCGTTACAAGTCGCACAAAAAATGGCCTCGTGGGTCTTGAACCCTTAATTAACTATTTATCACTTATTTACTGAGACCGAGGGAAACAGTGTGTTTTGTGGACCCGAGACCGCGGGCCACAAAACACACTTCTTTCCCGAGGTCTCAGTAAATAAGTGTTTTGTTATATAGTATATGTGTCATATAAGTATATAATAATAATATAAGTATGAACAGGGCCGCCCAGAGGGGGGGGGGGGAGGGGGGCAAATTGCCCCGGGCCCCCAGGTTCTGGGGGGCCCTAGAAATTTTTTGTAGGGCCCCAGTCATTTTTTTGGGTGAAATATTTCCGCGCAAAGGGCAAGATATTTGGGGTTTTTTTTTGGCAAAGTACCAAAATTTACTATGAAAAATTGAGGTAAAAAACTTCACCCATTCTATAATCACGACGTTTTGCTGACCGGCACGTGATACGCTTTTATCCGATCAGGAAACAGAAAAATTGAACTTTGACACTAACTATATAACAATATTATTTATTCACAGCCAGGACACTTTATTAATAATAATAATAATAATAATAATAATAATAATAATAATAATAATAATAAGTTTTTATTTAAACACGATATTAAGTACAGCGTAGCTGAAGTGTACTGTATATTTAATAATTGTCTAATGATATTGTAAGAATTTTTTGTCATGTTTCATACTAGTTTGAATTCATGTAGAAAGAAACGTCACAAAAGGCCATGTTACACGGTGCAATTTTTCTTGCAAATTGCAATGCAATTGTACTTTTGAGAGATGTAAAATTGCCAAATACGAGTCTTCATTACACTCCGCCACACTCCGCTGATGTTTTCTCAACATATCGAAAATTCTTCACTGATTTCACTAATTAACATCTCTCAAGAGTAGAATTGCATTGCATTTGCAAGAAAAATTGCACCGTGTAACATGGCCTTAATCAACAATATAAATCTAACGCATTCTCGAGTTGATATGCTCGGGCTGATAAAGGCTAGCTTGATCTCTATATGGTCTTATATATTACATCTATTTACTATTATATAGAGTATAGACGCGACGCAAAATAATGCGAAGACTGCGGTTAAAACTTACCAATAGTTATTAATAATTCATGAATAAAATTGAATAGAAATTAATTCAAATAAATTGATGCAAAATGTCCTTGAACTTCAAGTTTGATCATCACAGTGAAAGCAAACTCATTATAATATTAATAATATAAATGCAAATCACTTCTCATTGGCTAGGCAGCAGTGAAATTTTATAATTCAGTTTTATAAAAATAGAGTAGAGCCTTGAAAACGAAACACAAAACCTTATTAAATACAATGAGCACTCATGAATGAGCACTCGGACTGACATCTTGTGATTTTTCATGTATTATTAATAAGTAATACCAGGCTTTCTCGTGCCGGCAATTTGGAAAACAGTGACTCGTGAGTTTTTCAAAGACTTCAATTGTACTCGTCCTTTTGGACTCGATAGTCTTTTAAGAAACTAACTCATTTATTTTACTACCAAGTTTAAAATCATATTTTGCCAAGTATGAATACATTATATACTTTGTCTGCTCCCGAGGGAAATAGTTTTCCCGAGAGTCTTGATGTTTTCCGAGACGAAGTCAAGGGAAACATTGAGATACGATGGGAAACAAAACTAACTATATTTCCCAGGGGAACAGACATAAATGTTTTGTTACACAGCAATCAAAGAAAAATCAACAACCTGTTCATACAATAATAAATTTCATGCATGACAAAAACTCGATAGTGTAAATGAGTTTAAAATTAAAACAACCTAGGCTGCGGTTTCATGCATCCTGCCGTTCTGTTCTCTTTTACATTCTTTATTTTAACACAAACTTGGAAATTCGTAGTTTATAAACTTGCGAGTTGTGCCGCCATTTTGTTTTTTTATGTACGTAGCCGGTCGGGGCGGGCTGCAATTTTTTACTTGTTGCGTACATTGCATTCGTCTAAAGCCACGTGAGTAGTAAAACCCCCATCTGGCGGAATTTATAATGAGCTTGCAAAATTTATGACGTCTCTTTGTTCAGCTAACACTCTGGCGGAATTTATAATGAGCTTGCAAAACCTATGGCGTCACTTTGTTCAGCTAACACTCTGGCGGATTTTATAATGAGCTTGCAAAATCTATGAGGTCACTTTGCTTGGGCAAGTGTGGGCCAAATGTGACAGGTAGCGCGACCAAGCGTTTTTCTCTTGCCCACCTAGCTACATGTATTCCGTGAAGGCGACGGGTGAACGATTTAGAAGTTTTGAGGCTGATCATAACATTGCTTATCAAGAATTCTTGGAGAAAAAAAACTTGTAGAACAATTTAACAAACATTTGTAGTATTTTTTGGCTTAAAATAATAAATGTATTCTCACATGCAAGATACTGTGTTATGTATTGCTATGTCATTCAAGCGATAAGTAGACAAAGGTTGAGGTAATTTTAAGGGATTTTTAAAGCAATACGAATTTGCATTAATCAATAGGATCTTAATGGATATAAATGGATATTATTACTGGCGGCCGTGGGCAGGTTCAGGCGAACAGTCGATATTTATAGATTTATCACGCGGGCGTATGACTTTGCGGGCATAAAAATGCACAAGAATTTAGATTAAAAACACATTTATTTCTTCAAAACGTTTTACAAAGTTATGCTTCTAATATATATCGTCACTCCTAAGATATTGATATCCTAAGTAGGCACAGCCAGATTGTGCTCGGCAACTTTTTAGCAACTTTTTGGCCTCGGAGGCTCCGTCGGAGCAACTTTTTTGCTGACGAGCAACTTCGAGCAACTTTTCCAAAATTTTGCTTCTTTTTAGCAACTTTGAACAAATAGTCCGGAACCATAACTTAGAACATATTTATACTCCAATGTGAATCACTTGAATAAACAAAATTCCTCCAGAATCGCCGTGTGCAAAAATTATGCCATGTATAGTGTGGTCAGCACTTGTTTCCAACTACCAAACTGACATGACGTCATTTTTGGAAGATGGAAGGGGTGTTAAATGGCTATGTAACTAGCCCAAACCCCACCCCTACTCCAACCTCTAACCCTAACCGCAACTCTAACTCTAACCCTAACCAAATTAATGAAAAAATCCAAAAAGAAACTACTTTAGAAATTGATCAAATGACGTAATGTCAGTTTGGTAGATGGAAACAAGTGAAAAGTATAGTGTTGTGTTGTTTGAACTTGTTTGAGTTGTTTCAAATATTAACCATGATACTAACCATGATCTGATCATCTGACCCTGACAGAGTGCGGGCGCTTCTAGCCGATGATATACCAGAAACACTAGTAGATCAGTGGTCGCAAAGCTGTCAATCAAATATGGCGGACGTATTGTTATGGCGTTCCGTTCCGGTCAAAATTATTTCAAGTCAATAAGTAATATTCAAACATCATATCAACATGTTATAACTCTCAATATAATGTTGAAAATATCAAGATAAAGTTCAAACTCAAAAAAATAAAACGAAAGTTTAAAGCATATACTTGAAAAATGCAAAATACATTTCAAACCTCAAACGATATATATGAAAACTAAACGCAAGTCCTAACTTCTATTTATAAAAGCGAAACTCCCAAATGATAAGTCAAAGCCACGGCTCATAAAAATAAATCGAAAAGTCAAAAATATAAATCGAAAGGAAACGGAAGTAAGAACTAAAATACAGAGGAAGTCAGGAAACGGAAGTTAACACAACCATTGCTGATTCAGCCGAAATTCCAATATCTTTCTCGCCGTCTGGATGTTTACGAGAGAAATATAAATATTCTTCTCAATCTCACAAGGCTTAATGTCCTCTAGAACAACAACTTTTGTCAGATATGCGCATCCTTCAGGTGAATATTCGTCGTCAAAGGGAAAGATGCGAAGCACTTTCCTTTCGCCCTTTGTTGCAGGAGTACCGCCCCGGACTACGGTAGTGTTCAGACAAGTGTAGGACAGTGGGAGTATTAACTATTAACTATCTCTGGTGTGGGAAGACCAAGACTGGACGTCTGACAACAGGCAATCGAAATTCTCAAGTTGGACTTTCCTGGGCAGAAATTGCAAGAAATTTTGAATATATTTGATATTTACAATCTTTCACAGACAATTTCTGAACCTACAAGAATAACTAATACCTCACAAACATTAATCGATCTATGTATTACAATAATCTTGATAAAGTAAAAGCTTCCGGTGTTCTTTCTCTTGGTATAAGTGATCATTCTCTGGTATACCTTATTCGGAAATGTACATATCATAAGGCACCGGTAAATACTTTTGTTGAAAAGAGAAATTTCAGAAACTTCAATGAACATGCATATTTGAATGATTTAAATAATCTAAATTGGGAGCAGGTTTGTCTGCATAACGACCCTAATGATATGTGGACTGAATGGTTGAATTTGTTTATGTCTGTGATTGATAAACATGCCCCACTTAAAAAGAAACGTATAGGGAAACGAAAGTCTCCCTGGATTACTTCACATGTAGTTCAGAAAATTCGCGAAAGAGATTATCTAAAAAGGCAATTCGATATTACACGTGACGATGAAATTTGGTTACAATATAAGAAAGCTCGAAATGAAACTAACAACACTATTAGGCAGGCTAAACATAACTACTTTATCACTAATATTGAGGCTGCACGAAAAGATCCAAGGAAAACTTGGAGGCTAGTCAACGATCTGAACTCTCGTAAAGTGAGTGATGTAACCAGTGTCAAGAAAGTCAATCTTGACGGTAATGAAATCACTAATGCGGCTGAAATTTCGGATGCCTTTAATTCATATTTCACCTCGATAGGAGAGAAACTTGCGAACAAAATACCTAGCTCGAATGTTAATCCCGTTTCTTATATTCAATCCACACATAGTGTGTTTTCTTTCGAGGAAATTGGTTTGTCCACTGTAAATTGTTTGCTAAAAACGATTAATGCTAACAAAGCGACCGGCTCTGATAAAATTCCAGGTAGATTATTGAAAATAGCCGCTGATATTCTTTCACCCTCGTTAACCAGAATTTTTAATAGATCGCTTTCTATGGGGATTTATCCGACTGATTGGAAAATGGCAATTTTCTAATGGCAATTTTTGATTGGAAAATGGCGACTGAATGAAAAAGTCTTACCTATATTCAAAAATGGCGAAAAATGTGATCTAAGTAATTATCGTCCAATTTCAATTATATCGGCGGTTGCCAAAGTTTTTGGTAGAACCGTTTATGACCAATTTTACTCCTATCTGACAATTAACAACTTACTGTCGAACTATCAGTCAGGGTTTCGAGCATCATATAGTACCGTTACAGCTTTATTAGAGTCGACTAATAACTGGTGCGTAAATATTGATAAGGGTTTGCTTAACGGAGTGATCTTCATTGACCTAAAGAAAGCTTTCGATACAATTGATCACGAAATTCTTATACGTAAACTCAAGTGTTATGGTGTGGATGACAATGCGCTATCGTGGTTTAATTCCTATTTAAACAATCGAAAACAGAAATGCTACGTAAATGGCTCTCCCATGGAGTTCCGCTATTATAGGCCCACTTCTGTTTTTGATCTATATCAATGACTTGCCTAACTGCTTGAACGAGGGTTTACCTAGAATGTATGCTGATGACACGAACATCAACATGCAAAGTAATAATCTTTCTGAGCTAGAAAATCTTATGAATGCTGAAATAGCCAATTTAAACACATGGCTAGAGGCAAATAAGTTAAGTTTAAATATTGCCAAGACTGAATTTATGATTATTGGATCTCGTCAAAGACTTTTAACCTTTGATAATCAGAATGTGGAAGTATGTGTTAACAATAAACAGATTAATAGAGTGCTGAAGTCTAAGTCATTAGGTTTAACAATTGATGAGAACTTGACTTGGAAATATCATGTTGATAATATCACCAAAAAAGTCTCTTCGGGTATCAGTGCTCTCAAACGAATGAGAGATTTTATTACCACAGAAACTGCAATTCGAGTTTACCAAAGTTTGGTGGAGCCCTATTTTTCCTATTGTGCCCCTGTTTGGGATGGCCTAGGTAAAAAGCAAAGCGAAAAATTACAAAAATTACAGAATAGGGCCGCCCGTGTTATTACCATAGATATCTTATATACACTAGATAGCGCATCTCTTTTAGTAAAATTGAAGCCAACAATATTCCAGCGGTTACCCCCATTTGAATAGATGGCGGCCATGTTGGTCGTTCCCACTTGCTAGTAAACGCTTAAAAACAACAATAATTTTCATAATTTCAATATTTTAAAAACGTATTTGGAATAGGGTTAACTTAATGTTTAAGTTCCCTGTTTAAGAAATAGAAAACATACGAATCTTCTAATTTCATGGGAACAACCTGAGACTGCAATCACGGCTTCAATTTTTGAATTTCTGAATAATTAGATGCACTATCTTGTGTATATAAGATATCTATGGTTATTACCCGTTCATCCTATGATATTTCATCAAGTTCTCTTCTTGAAGAACTTAATTGGGAATCATTGTCCACTAAGCGATTAAAGCAAAAGGCAATCCTCATGTTTAATACTATTAATAAACATACACCATTCTATTTACAAGAGATGTTTTCTCCCAGTGAGAGTGTTTATAACCTGAGAGATTCTTAAGGTAAACTTTATGTCCCAAAACCACGCACAGATTATTTGAAACGCTCCTTCAGTTACAGTGGAGCCTCTTTATGGAATGGCCTGCCAGAATCTCTTAGATCAGTAACCTCTCTCGCTGCATTTAAGACAGGTTTAGAAGCCTTCTTAATAAATAATCGATCTGACTCCCACACGGCAATCAGGTAGAACAGTATCTATATTTCTTTTTGCTCCTTTTAAAATTTTTTAATATTTTTGTAAATAACTATACTGATGATTTTCCGTGTTTAAATAAAGTTGATGTATGTATGTATGTATGTATGTATGTATGTAGTATCTGAGAGTACAATACGACGACGTGTCGACGTCGACGTTCATTTGTTTCAGCTAATACGAACAGGGAATCACATTCTACCATAAGGGACAATGATCTTGATCTACTTGTTCGTGGTATCTTACAAGTAACACCCATGCAGAATTGGCTATGGATTAGTACAAGAATATTTATATTTCTCTTGTAAACATCCAGACGGCGAGAAAAATATTCGGCTGCATCAGCAATGTTTGTGGTTAACTTCCGTTTCCTGACTTTCTCTGTATTTTAGTTCTTTACTTCCGTTTCCTTTCGATTTATATTTTTGACTTTTCGATTTATTTTTATGAGCCGCGGCTTTGACTTGTCATTTGGGAGTTTCGCTTTATAAATAGAACTTAGGACTTGCATTTAGTTTTCATATATATCCTTTGAGGTTTGAAATGTATTTTGCATTTTTCAAGTATATGCTTTAAACTTTCGTTTTATTTTTTTTTTTTTTTGAGTTTGAACTTTATCTTGATATTTTCAACATTATATTGAGAGTTATAACATGTTTATATGATGTTTGAATATTTCTTATTGACTTGAAATAATTTTGACCGGAACGGAACGCCATATATTGTCGTCAAATTCAAGCGAAGAAGATGACGCTGTCACAAACCCAATTCAACTGGCAATAAATAAAGGAGCCAATATTACAGAGCCTGATCGAGCTGCTATTTCGAGGAAGCGGAAAATCGTAAAAAACAGTGGGAAATACAAGGCAAGTCGTGTGAAAAATCACTCGAAAAATGATACCTGTGTTTGGGACAAACTAAAAGATTTCCCTGGTCAACATTTCGTCAACGAAAATGGGCAGTTACGATGTAATGCCTGCAGTGAGATAATTAGTATTAAAAAAAGTTCCATCGAGAAGCACGTCCAATCGAAAAAACATGTAAACGGAATTGCAAGCATCGCCAAAAGCAAAAAGGAGAACCAGACTATTTTGGAGTGTTTAAAAAAGCAAGATATACGCGATCGTGCGAGCGGCTCAACTTTACCTGAGGATATGAGGCTGTTTCGTTTTGAACTAGTAGAGACGTTTCTGCTAGCTGGTATAGAAATTTCAAAGCTTGACATCATACGTCCTTTTCTTGAAAAGTATGCTCGGCACAGGTAATAAATGGGACATTAGCACTAGAATATAATGTTGTAATTTGATAAAAGATCTCTAAGTCCTTATGTTAAATGAAATTTACGATGTGGTAGTTGCTGCATCTTGGGTAGGTGTGGAAAACACAACACCACGTATCATGATTAATGTGTAATTGAATAGTGGTTAAATATTCATTGATTATATAGGTTAACCGGCGCTAGCCACATGAAAGATATCATTAGAGTTCTGGATATATTTTTACGCCATTGGATAAGTTTGTTTGCCAATAGCTATAATGCCAAACTTCTTTGGAAAGAGAGAACTGGCCAATCAATGCGCTCTTACAGTAATACACGATGGTGGAGTAAGTGGGAGGTCCAAAAACAAGTCTATGAATATTTTGGTGATGTCGTGCCCTTCCTGCGAGAAAATGAGAATCTCTCCCCTGCAACACGCCAACATCTTTTGGAGATAATTGACAACCCTCGCGATCTTCAGGATCTCCGTTTGGAGCTTGCTGTAATTGTTGACGCTGGTGTCCAATTTGTCAAGGCAACCTACTATTTGGAAGGTGACGGGCCGCCTAATTTTCTCCTGTTACGAGCGTTTATCAGCTGTTAGTAATGCCATTGGAGTAGCCAATTTTCCAAGCAACTCTGCTATTGCTCGAGAAAGTGCCAACGGTGACGTTGTGGTTCAAAACCAGCTCATTACTCAGGCAAAAGCATGTGTGCAACCCGGACTGCTCTTTTTTCAGGAAAAGTTCAGCGTGCAGTTCCACACAATTGTTCGCGCTTTTAAGGTGTGCCTGTTATTAACTCGCATTCATTGTGGAATTACATGTTTACGTGAAACTAGTATTTGATTTATCCTTGTTATATTCATTTCGAAATCAGAAAAAGTCTAAATTTATTTTAATAATAATTATATTATTACCGTTATTAGTATATTGTAAAGGTCGCACGTCTTTGTTGCCCAGTTCAAGTCCAACAACTAAAGCCAGATGCTGCTGCACTCGAAGAATTTAGCAACTTTCCATTCGTGAATGACAACACAATAGCCAACTTAGCTAATGAGTTGCCAGATTATCTTGCGGCTGTTGATGGCGTCACTTTAGGCAATGAAGATGAAAAAGTTACCTGGTGGGCAGTACAACGCGATACTTTACCACACTGGTCAGCTCTGGTGAAGAAGAAGTTGCTTCTAATCCAGCCTAGCTCTGCTGCTGCTGAACGTGTGTTTAGTTTGCTTAACAGTATGTCATCGCAACAGGGAAACTCACTCGAAGATTACATTGAGGCATCTGTTATGGTCCGCTATAACAGCACTCAAAGAAAGCACTAGGTTGCTCTCTAATAGGCTCTCTAATCGTATTGAAATTCCATAAATTTTTTCATTACAGTTCCTGTTCACACTTGTTAATTGTTGTTTGGATGTATTGATGGCGTAAACCTTGTAATTATATAAAAGGAACTACAGTACATATGTTCCTTGATGTTAGAGTTTGAAATACTGTTACTTATGATGTCAAATGTGTATTGTAAATATAAGAACATTAGAGCAACTTTTGAGCAACTTTTTTCACTTTGAGCAACTTTTTGAGCAACTTTTCGAAATTTTGGAGCAACTTTGTGACATATTTTGAGCAACTTTTTCGAAATTTGGCAGCACAATCTGGCTGTGCCTAATCCTAAGATGCTGCATGATATCCTATTGTATGATATCCTAAGATATTGATATACTAAGATATTGATATCCTAAGATATTGATATCCTAAGGTATTGATATCCTAAGATACTGCATGATATCCTAAGATACTGCATGATATCCTATTGTATGATATCCTAAGATATTGATATACTCATATATTGATATCCTAAGATATTGATATCCTAATGTCTTGATATCCTAAGATACTGCATGATATCCTAAGATACTGCATGATATCCTATTGTATATTATCCTATAGTATGATATCCTAAGATACTGTATGATATCACACCACGAACGCCTTACTGCAACTGATAATAATTTGGTGTATTCGTTCTATATATCCTTATCTTCTTCATCTTATCTTTATCTTCTTATCTTCCTTATCCTTCTCTTCCTTATCTTTATCTTCCTTATCTTTATCTTTCTTATCTTTATCTTCTTCTCTTCCTTATTCCTATCTTCCTTATCTTTATCTTCCTTATCTTTATCTTCTTATCTTCCTGATCGTTATAAGATGAGGAAGATAAGGAAGATAAGGATAAGGAATATAAGGAATATAAGAAGATAAAGATAAGGAAGATAACGATACGAAAGATAAGAAGATAAGAAGATAAAGATAAGGATAAGATAAGATAAGGAAGATAATGATAAGGAAGATAATGATAAGGAAGATAAGAAGATAAAAATAAGGATAAAGAAGAAGATGAGAAAGATAACGATCAGGAAGATAAGAAGATAAAGATAAGGAAGTAGGAATAAGGAAGAGAAAAGATAAAGATAAGAAAGATAAAAATAAGGATAAGGAAGATAAAAAGATAAAGATAAGGATAAGGATAGATAAGAAGATAAAGATAAGATAAGGAAGATAAGGATAAGGAATATAAGAAGATAAAGATAAGAAAAAAAGATAAGGAAGATAACGATAAGGAAGATAAGAAGATAAAGATAAGGAAGATAAGAAGATACAGATAAGGAAGATAAGAAGATAAAGATGAGGATAAGGAAGAAGATTTGGAAGAATACTGGATAGATGCATAAATTAATATATAGAACAAATACACCAAATTATTATCAGTTACAGTTAGGCGTTCGTGATATCATACAGTATCTTAGGATATCATACAATAGGATATCATGCAGTATCTTAGGATGTCAATATCTTAGGATATCAATATCTTAATTAGGATATTAATATCTTAGGATATCATACAATATCTTAGGATATCATACAATATCTTAGGATATCGAAGATAAAGATAAGAAGATAAAGATAAGGATAAGGAAGAAGATTTGAAAGAATACTTGATAGATGCATAAATTAATATATAGAACGAATACACCAAATTATTATCAGTTACAGTTAGACGTTCGTCGTGTGATATCATACAGTATCGTAGGATATCATACTATAGGATATTATACAATAGGATATCATGCAGTATCTTAGGATATCAATATCTTAGGATATCATACAGTATCTTAGGATATCATACAATAGAATATCATACAGTATCTTAGGATATCAATATCTTAAATAGTATATCAATATCGTAGGATATCAATATCTTAGGATATCATACAATATCTTAGGATATCATACAATATCTTATGATATCATACAGTATCTTAGGATATCATACAATAGGATATCATGCAGTATCTTAGGATATCAATATCTTAGGAGTGACGATATATATTAGAAGCATAACTTTGTAAAACGTTTTGAAGAAATAAATGTGTTTTAAATCTAAATTCTTGTGCATTTTTATGCCCGCAAAGCCATGCGCCCCCGTGATAAATCTATAAATATTGACTGTTTGCCTGAACATGCCCACGGCCGCCAGTAATAATATCCATTTATATCCATTAAAATCCTAATGCCAATTCGTATTGCCTTAATCCCCTTAATTACCTCAACCTTTGTCTACTTATCGCTTAATGATTAATGACATAGCAACACATAACACAGTATCTTGTGAGAATACATTTATTATTTTAAGCCAAAAAATATTACAAATGTTTGTTATAATTTGTTCTACAAGTTTTTTTTCTACAAGAATTCTTGATAAGCAATGTTATGATCAGCCTCAAAACTTCCAGATCGTTCACCCGTCGCCTTCACGGAATACATGTAGCTAGGTGGACAAGAGAAAAACGCTTGGTCGCGCTACCTGTCACATTTGGCCCACACTTGCCCAAGCAAAGTGACCTCATAGATTTTGCAAGCTCATTATAAAATCCGCCAGAGTGTTAGCGAGCAAAGTGACGTTAAAGATTTTTCAACCTCATAAAATCCGCCAGAGTGTTAGCTAAACAAAGTGACGTCATAGGTTTTGCAAGCTCATTATAAATTCCGCCAGAGTGTTAGCTGAACAAAGTGACGTCATAAATTTTGCAAGCTCATTATAAATTCCGCCAGATGGGGTTTTACTACTCACGTGACCACAAGTCAGCCAATCGCACTTGGTGTTCATAGCTATAACAATTTTGATTAATCACTGCGCTATTAGATACATGAAATTATTTCATTCAAGTCAATAATAATAATATAATAATAATAGTCATAAGGTAGCTTTATACTACATTTGTATTTCTCGGCTTATATATTTTATACTAATTTCAGGCATTTGCGCCGAGTGTTTCTTTTTCAGCGTCGAGTCACGTCGTCGTGATTTTTCACAGCAGTCGACACATTTTGTTTGAATGTTGATTTCGATCACTTTTTTATTATTTCGTCCATGCAGTCATTATTCGTTATTTACATGAAATAATATATACATGCAAAATTATATTATCAGTGGCAGTGCTATATATTATACGCCTATAGTATTTCCATGCAGCTATAATTCACAAAATACGAAGATGAATATATAAAGCTTTCATCAATTACGACTTCTACGACTACTGTGAAAATGTCGCATACGATATAACTTTTGACCTATTTTATATATAGCCTCGTTTTTTGTTTATGGTCAATGTTACTGTATATATCATATGCCGCTTTTTTTATTTGACTATAAGGCATAGCGAAATAGAATAAATTTTGTTTTTGATGCGTTGATAGACAATTTATTTCCGTTAAGCCATTCGGCTATCTTGTGAGTTTAATTTGGAGAGTTTCACTTAGTGACTAAAAAATATGCTTGTATCATGCATCGGCGAACAATGTCAACAATGTCGAAACCATGTCACTGCAGTTTTTGATATCATTTATATATATATATATAAATTATAAAATGAAATGTATATAGTGGCCCGAGAATTTACCCTTTCGTTTTGGTTCGACATTTATCATTTATAGACTTGGAGCGAGGGGGATTTGGCGAAATATCCGAAGTGATGATATTTCGCCAAATCCCCCTCGCTCCAAGTCTATAAATGATAAATGTCGAACCAAAACGAAAGGGTAAATTCACTTCGATCGGGTAATATTTCGCCCAATCCTCCAAGCGGAGGGTCTATGAATGATATATTATACCGAAAATTAAAAGCCTCTAAGTTGAGAAATATAAAACTAGCCCACATACCTTCGTGAATAACATATCGTTTGGAATATTAATAATAACGCTTTTCAAAATTTGCTTCATAATTTAAAAGAATAGCTTTCCGGCTTTGAAGTTTGAAAGTTTAATAATTCGTCAGATCGCCGCGCGTCGTTTACGCGAATCATATCACCCAGGTGATATCAAATCACCCCCTGTGCTATGATTGAAATCACCCGCTTTGTGACAACCACACATGGAGTTTAAATATTTCATACACTCTAGCTGCTGTTGGTAGACGTGGTAGAATTTTGGGCCTCTTTCTCAACACAAGACAACAGTACACAAAGTTAAAGATTTTGCGTGGATATATAGGAACTTCGCGAAAACTTTTTAAATATTTGTAAGATCTATAACCAGAAGCAGTTGTGAAAAATGAAACTAGTATATAGACACAGCCGGCATATAGATAATCCAGTGGGAATTGAATTAACTTGCATGGTTTATGAACGTTTCAAGACCGTTCAAAGGACTGTCATAATGAAAGACTGTATTGTTCAGTAGATATGACAACATTGCGTGATGACAACATTGGCCATTGCGTGATGACATCCTGTTGAAAGCACAACGCATCCCACCTTTCGGAAGTTTATGGTTATTTTAACCAAAGAAAGGAAGTGGGCTTTTTTGGTAATAAAACAGGTGAAAAATATAATATTCCGAAACTGAAAAATTTAATGAACTATATGGCCCATATTTTGTGGTTGCCTGTCAATATATCGAAACTGACTATTTTCATTTGGAAACCCAAGTCTCGGGGATTCGATACAGCATACAAGCTTATAGACGACGCGTCATCTCGTACAAGCTATCGTTTACAATATGCATGTATGCATGTATGTCAGGATCGTCACGTCATGTTACGAATTTTAACTTGGGACCAAAACAGTTCAACACCATTACAACTCTTCCAAATCACAAACCCCTGGCTTCTTAAACTGTATTATTCAGTCATGTGAATATTTTCTTTTATTTTACAGAGTTTATTTGCATGCTGTAATTGCATGTCTTAATTATTGTCGTCTTTCTTGCCTCAAAAACTTCAAAAGCTTCTTTGTCTTTGACTTTGTATTAAAACTGCTTAATTAATGCGATAATGTAGTGGAGGGGTGAAATGAAATGCCATGAAAACAAACAGATTGTGTGTCTATTCTTTTTGTCTTCTTTGAAATTGCTTGAAACTTTTTTTATGCTTGCAATCAGTGGCAAATGACAGTGCCGAGTGCCGACAATTTCTACAGAATGTCGGTTTGAAAGTGGGGATCTAATTTGGGTACAAAGACTTTCTCAGTTGGTTGCGTACGCCTCGGTATACTCGGCAATCTTGTTCGGTAAACAGAGAATTAGAGAGGATTAAGACAGCATCGCGCAATCGTGGAGAACATCTTATTTTATATTCATAAAATAAATACAATTTATAGCTGCTATCCAGCCATATTTTCACTATCCATAAAAGAGAATATTCATTCTTTCGACCACATGTTCTACTCAGGAAATGACTAATTACATGCATATTTTTCCATAAAATGTGATCCTAGAATATATAACCAAATTTACATTGAGCTTAACTTAAGATGAAACACACTCCGCGAATATTAATATTTTGTAAACTCAAAATTCGAGCTATTTATTAAAACAAGATAAAAAAATTCAAGGTAATATTTTGAATTTTGTTATCTTGTTTAAATAGTTCGGAATCTTGAGTTTATAAGATGTTAATATTCGGAGTGTGTTTCATCTTATATTTTGCGAAATTGTCTGCTGGTAAAGGATTTTGGACAAATTACCATCAATTGTTTGTTTTGGATAACTTTCATTTAAGAATTAAGGTCAACTAAAGACGTCTTTCATGAAATTGCATCTCAAAACCTCATGAATTAAAGTATTGACACTGTCCTAGCCTCGCATTATATTTGACACAAAAGGGATCAATAAAATGAAAGTCTTAAAATTCCATCCAGTGCTTGTAAATTAAGTCATGATTAATCGAGAATATTGTTAAATGACGCCCACTGCGTGAGTAATTGCGCAAATTGTGAAGTGACGTATCACGGCAGACCAGATAATATATGTATAGGCTATATATATGTTTATTATCTGATATTTCTTTGCATACGCACAGCTTTCTCGTAGTGGAATATTGTTTACTATTCTTCATTTTAATATATTAAATAGTTGAACGTGTAGAAGCTGTCGGACAAAAATACAGATCAATTAAGATTTAATCATGGCGAAAGAAAGATCAAAATGTTGTGTATGTGTTCTCTTCGTTCTGCTTGTTCTCGGTGTTGGTTTGTTAATCTCTGGTATTATTGTCGCCGTGTTAGGATCATTCACATCGCTTGCGGACGATCAAATAAAGAAGGTTAGTATAAGACTGACTTACAGTGAGAAAAAGAACAATTACGTGCACGAATCATATTTTATCCTATACAATTTACTGCTTATAGCAATGTATTGTAACATAAAACAAAGTCAAAGACTATAAGTCGTAGCGTATATGATTCTATAACTTAGAAGCACTCCTTTTGAGTCTTGAAATGATCATTTTCATTTCATCTCCGTTCTCGATGGGCACTATGGTGTGAACTTAATCATAAGCCATAAGAATAAAAAAGGTTGGAACAAATTTGGGTCGTACCGCTAATTACCGACAAAATTTACCAATGTCAATGACTTATGAGTTATATCTCTACTAACTTGCATAAATATTTCATAATGACTCGTCATGACTTAGTCCGAATTTGAATCTAATCCGCTTAAATTGTATTCAGTTTAAGTTAGAAACAAGAACGTGAAGTCAGAAGTAGCTACTATGTCTATGTCTATATCGAACCATATATCAGTATAATAAAATCATGACTCACGATCGAGTCCTGATCCATGCTCTGCCTTTCAATATCATACATGAACAACATTTTATACGCCTTTTCGGCGTTCGCGACTCACCTTACTAGTGGAGCAAACACAATAGGATAACAGTATACCATGGCCTTAGGGACAAGTATTCACTTTGGGACGAGGCAAATGGTTTTATCTTAGTGTTTGCAAAAAGCGTAATGACTGGCCTCACGCAGGTAACATAACAGCGTAGTGCATGCATGCTTAAACAAAAGTATAAATCAAGGTTTTAAACCATAAATCATAATAACGAGCTTAAGCAAGCGACATTTTTGTCAACACGGCCTGACGTCAGATGTCGAGGGGGACTGGATTAAAAACTGTGTTTGTATCAGTTTGTGGCAGTCTTCGACCCATAGCATGACAAAACACTTAAAACATTTTTCATTATTTTAAAGTTTTTTGCCTTCTTACACGAGCGCTATGTTTGCAAAATGCCGCCAAAATTAGTTATGACCAATTTTCGGGTGACGTCCGTGTTGAAAAATGTCACTTGCTTCAGTAAGCTCACTATTCCCCATTCAAAAGACAGAATTGCGTTCGGTTTGATACATGTATGTTTACAAGCTGCAGCCGCATGTCATTGCATGCTGGACATTGTTAATTGTGCAAATATCAAATAATGATTTTAATCGTGAGATTTAGGGTCGAATTTAAGAACTCTATATAATAACACGCGGTATAAGTCTATCGGTATAATATACTGTGAACCTCCGTACAGGCTTATTTAATAGCTAACGTTATTTCATATTCAGTTCAAGATATCCTCATCACTTGACAATGTCCAACAAAGCTGTATTTATAAACCCTCGTGCATTATGCATGTGTCTCATGCATGAGCAGTGCATGCAGGTGCATCAAATCGAAATAACACCAGCATGTAAAATTACTCAGTTTACTATACTGTACAGTATACAGTACAGAGTGTATAAAAAAACGCAAGCTCGGAATTTCCCAAGAAATCGACATTGTTTTAAGGACAAAAGATTTTAGGTGCTTGGGAATTTAAAATAGCACAACTGCC
Source organism: Paramuricea clavata (assembly GCA_902702795.2). NCBI lineage: Eukaryota > Metazoa > Cnidaria > Anthozoa > Malacalcyonacea > Plexauridae > Paramuricea > Paramuricea clavata. The sequence goes on along the minus strand of CACRXK020001428.1, from coordinate 2,766 downwards.
AAAATTACTGCACACGCGAGTGCATAAAGCAAAATTTATGCATTTATTTAATACACTTAATAAGTTTTTATTTTACAAGTATATACATGCAGTACAACAACAGTAATATGATCTATTAGCAATTCGATTTCAATTCCCAGGCCCAGGGACCTAAAATCTTTTATGCTTAAGAAATGCAAAGTGGATTTCTTGGGAAATTCCGAGGTTGCGTTTTTTTTATACACCCTGGCCCTGCATACAGTATATATATCATGCATGACTGCAAAAACATGTCTATGTAAAATAGTGTGATGGCGATCAACCGACTTGTTCGTTGTGAGTTCATGACACTAAACTCATGTGATTGGAAGGAAAGAGACTGCCAACAATGCCTGTATCGAGTTTATATGCACAATGTGTACAAAATATTACGACTTTATCATTGCCTTCTTTGAAACATGGGTTCCTTGATTCCTTATAACTGAACATGAGTCCTTCTGTTTGATTCAATATCACTGCACTCAGAACATTTGGTTATTATAGCATTGGTCTGTGTATAGTAGCGAATGTTTTGTGATGATAGCAACATGACAATGCAATGTTGCGGGTTTGTCCCGCCAGGCGTGGGTCATTATAAAAAAGATCCTTACAACACGCAATATAGTTACGTAAACGTTCAGTATATAGGCCACATGGATGATTTTGTGGGAAACTCGTGTTAATAAGCCAAAACTTGTTTTGCTTATATTGAATCTAGATGTTCTTCTGTCGTCGACCAATAAAGATCCTCTGTTTTTCACTTCGTTGTTAGAGTTTTAGGCCGTTCCATGCACACTTGTGGGCGTATAAATGATGCTTTTCAACCCTTTTTCTTCCGTGAAACTAGTATCATGAATTAGTTTGTCTTATTTTTATTTTGGAATCTTTTATACTCTTTTATTTCAAACCCCAGCTCCAGGCCCAAACGATTTTACTAGACGTGTCAATTTGTGATTCGTAAAAGGCCTTTGGCTTTGGATGACGGCGGAAAAGTGCTTATTCTTTGTTCCGGCTATAAGATTTATTGCCGATGCATTGATATATTCAATATTTGAAGCATGTTTATAATCGATTTGAAGCATTTTTAAACATGGACATAGCCATCATAGGCATAACACTTTATAAGGAAATGCGTAATAATGCAATTTCTGAAGCAGAGCGAGAAGGGTGCGGTGATCGTAAAGTGTAATAATACAATGCCAGTGGGCGAAAACGCATACAACTTTAATTTTGACTACGTCAAAGAGATAAAGTCTTTGTGTTTAGTCATATACTGGTTTGCTTCGTTTTGTAAACGAGCCTGGCCGTTCGTCGTGCGATATCCAACCAATAGCGCCGAGCGATGTCCAACCAATATGCGCCAATCGATATCACGGCTAAATAGACTATCCAGGTTCATTTTTGAAATTCATGATCAGTCTAGCCGTTCCATTCTGTAGTTTTTGAAGACGTTCAATAAGGCCTTTTCTAAGTGCATGCAAAACTTCGCAACAATAATCAAAATGAGGCTGAATTAAGGTACAAATTACAAATAAAGTTTATCGTTACAAGTTGTTTCGTGTAACATCGCCTTAAGTCGCAATGAAAATATCAAAACACAAAGATATGTAGGTCGTCGAAATATACCTGTTGCTCAAGAGCGCGCTCAAACTCTCTCAATTCCAAATCCTCGTCGAGTCACAGGCGCGGCTGCCCCTCCACACTGGGGGAAGGGGGGCTGACACCGATCGTGACTAAAACACCACACGAGTACATACGAGTAACATACGAGTAACACACAAGTACATACGAGTACATACGAGTAACATACGAGTACATACGAGTAACATACGATGATACGATCGAGTAACATACGAGTACATACGAGTAACACACGAATAACATACAAGTACACACGAGTAACATACGAGTACACACGAGTAACATACGAGTAAATACGAGTACATACGAGTAAAATACAAGAATTAGCACGCTTTCTTCAAAGTTTCTTTCACTTACACACTTTCACTTTGGCTTCGTGTTATGTTCATGTTGGAAATGCCTTATTGACATAGGTGTACGAGACAG
>CACRXK020001427.1:29875-54689 GCA_902702795.2 Paramuricea clavata | reverse complement strand
CAGGGGCGGATCTAGGGGTGATCAGAGCGATCACGCGACTAAGGTAAAAATTGGCCAGAAAAATGGAAAATTGTTAAATTAAAATAGCAGTCCAGTTATCAAACTTCGCGCAGTGTAATGTATTGAAAGTTTAACTGTCCAGTTTTGAAATATCATTCAGTATCAAGGCCTTCAAACATGAACGCGCAGAAAAGCGGTCTTACGCATGAGTTTTGCACGCTCTGAGTCAGATTCCAGTCATCTGATTGGCTATCTCGATTTTTGCGCGATCTGTGGGGAGTTCTGATCGTTAAAGCGATCAGGGGCTCGAATACAGGCTATCCGATTGGCTAATTCAAAACAATCCTGAATTCCCATTGGCTGGATTTTTTTGATCGATCATACCGTTCAGGCTCATTAGTGCACGGAAAGGTCTATGACGTTTCTGGCCCTTTCTGATCGCTACTTTGCCTTGACCGCAAATTATTAAAGTTCAATGCGAAGATTTACTATCAGAAATTCTGAACTAATACCAGCCATGTCTGTTAGTATTTACGAAACTGTAAAGGCTGCTTTAGAGAATACGATCGACAAAATGTCAAAGATATTGAAGCTGATTTAAACAAGCGATAATGGTGTACCGAAGTTTTTTATTCAAAGATTTATTGAGCGTTGTGAATAACATTACTTAAGCAGCCTTCCTCGCACGAAATTTTGGTGCGGAATCTTACATCCTGAAGTACGTTCGAGAGAAGACAAAAATCTTCTGTACGGCCTTAACTTAAGATATATATTTTCTATTTTAACTAGATACAGCATTGTAACTGTTGTATACTGTGGTGGATTGTGCGTCTGTACGCACATGCATGCTATGATATTGACGCGTATAAGACGTATCATAATACGAGACGAAATTTTCATAATATTTCCGTCAATTTATATAAATACTGCAGCTTAATACAGGCAGTTTCAGTGTGTTTATACTTTGTTTATGCTTCTTGTGACATGTAGACTTTATATATTAATCAGATCGCTACTTAATAACACTGTTTATACCTATTAAATATTTTAAACTACAAGAACACGACAATGTAGCATGACATTGTGTAATACGATCTCTACAAAATGCACACAAGTAAAATGGATCATGTTGCCATTGTGAATACTTATTTATGGCGTATGTTTCTGCTACGAATGAAACTCGAGGAGCAGTGAATTAAACGTGGAAATTCTCTTCCTGCTTAACAATCAATCAAATGTTTTAAACTGCATCACCATATTGCATTTTTTTGACCATCCATATCAAAGGAAAAAATATGCGATTAAATAACAATTTTTAAAACGTCAAGCCATCCTTGTCAATCTATTTCTCGATGAGAATTGGATATCTGTTTGACATTTGGCGAAAAAGCAATTTTTTAAGTTACATTTTTTCGAAAACAGAACACATATAAAAAATATTAATTTGCTTGGCAAACCCCCCCCTCCGACCCCCCGTCAAAAGTACCCCCTCCGCCTGTCAAAAGTACCCCCCTCCCCCAATGTTCAGCAACAAAATTTTTGACTAACGTACGAAAAATCCTAGATCCGCCCCTGTACCGGGAAAAAACCTCGAAGCACAGGAGAGAATTTCCTGTGTAAGTTAAATATATAAAACTCCCAGCATTTTATCACAGAATAGGAAGTTATAACTTCCTATTCTGTGATTTTATGTAGTTTTCAGAGAACGGTGAGCTGTGTCGAAAACAGGTGTACTTATATACTGTAGGCACAAACCGTGGTTACAAGCTGGGTACATGTATGCCGGAAACAGGCGATCTTTATAGCCACAAACCCTGGCTACAAGGTATCCCAAAAAACAGACGTACTTTAGCCACAAACCGTGGCTCTAAGAAGGTGTGCTGAAAACAGACGTACTACCGTGGTATACAGGTATACCGAAAACAGGATCCTCTGTAAATATTCAGAAATAATGTGAAGGAATGTATATGGGGGTGTAAAGAGAGAATAGGTAAGTAAAAATCACAAGTCCTTTGCTATAGCTAATTTGAGACCCGAATTTAAGCTAGGTATCACATCGAGTCAATACAATGTAACTCGTATAACTGCCAGGGCTATTGCCATGGACCGATTGAATACGCCATTTCGTGTTAATGCTTATTTCCATATTTATATTGATCAAAATCCAAAATTTTTTTATGAAAGTGTTGAAGAAGGATGTTCTGCTTCTCTGTGCATAGCTCATGAGAAAAAACCTTGAAATCCTTTCCATTTAAGGTGGTCCTAAGTTGAAAACAGTGTAGTTGCGACTTAATTACCGGAAATGTCTATTACCTTAAAACATTATACGTATCGACTAAGGCCAAAAACGAAGTGGGGAATGCCGTGGCATAAGCGCTTAAACCGACACGCTCTCCGACATTTGTTTCAGATTCGACGACCTTTAACACAGGTGCTAATTTCTTCAGCCATTTCACAGTCTCAGGGTAGAAATCTCTGGGCGGTTTTGAGCGGTCTGATGGTTGTAACTTTCCAATACGGTTTTTTTCTTCGGCGTTGAAAGAAGAGACGAACGAGTGAGCGTGGGTGCCTTTGATAGGGACGCCATACAACATGCCTGCCATCACATTGCTTGTGCCATCAAAACCTCAAAGATAAAATATTAAACCGTTACCAGTGTACTTTAATTTGTCTTAAAAATTCATGAGCAAAATACAAAAGAAAACACTGTCGTGTGGGTGGTTTTATATGTGGTAAAATATCATGTTCATTTACATAAACTTTAGCTTTGATTTTCTTAACCTAGACAACGCTGATTTTTAAAATTACTTTGCCAATGAACTCATAAGATGGGTTGTTTTTTAAGCCATTGAAAACATTCACAGTCGAGCTGCGCTCGTGTTTTAAATAGTAGCTACATAGAAACCAACATCGTTAATAAGATCGTTTGCATTTCCCGCCATTGTCGCCAGTTCGACCAAGGTCACGTGAAGAAACTATGGGTTTTCATTGGCTAGTTAATTCAAGCAGCTCAGCAATAAGCTCGCAACATCCGCAGACGTCGAGATTTTTTCCTCGCGAGGTGAAAAATAGAAAATACGATAGATATTTTCCTCAAGGCCTCGAGAGGTTATAAATCTTCAAGAAAACTATCCGCACACGAGATAAACATGCTGAGCTAGCTGCCACGCGAGGCGTTAGCTGAGCAAGTTTCTAGCTCTCGGCAGGCTTAAAGGCCCAGACACACCGGACGCGATTCGATATAACGCGACGCGATTTTTCGATTTTCACTGACGGATAACTTTGATTCTAGTTTAAATTTTCCAAATATTTAGAAGCGGTATAACATTTTGAGTTATTTGCTCTACATATTAACTTTCAAAAACTAAAAAATCGAATCGCGTGCGGTGTGTCCGGACCTTAACAGTTTAACCAAACTATCTGGCAATATCTTGTGTTTCAGAAGTGTTGAGGAGTTGACCAAAATGTGTGTTCATGCCTATTGTATGCAGATTCTACACGAATGGGGAGAGGGCAGTTCTACAGGAAGTTAGAGAGAGGTTTTCCAGGAGAGTGAAGGGCAGACTTCTCGAGGGGAGGGAAAACTTTCCAGGGAAGGGGAGATTTCCTGCAGAGGGAGAAGTCATTTCTCATGGGAGGGGAGATTTTCCAGAGAGGAGTAAACAGGTAGTTTCAATGCAGGACAGAGTTTCTAGGGGAGGAAGAGAAATTTTGCAGGAGAAGGGGGGGGGGGGGGAAGGCAAGAATAGATATTCAGCATTTGCAGGTGTGAGATATCCATTTCAGGAGGTTGCACTGAGAAGTCAAGACTTCGTGCAGGGGAAATCCACCCCTTGCAGTCCCAGGAGGAACCCTCCCCCATCTACTAAATTTGAGATTATAAGTCAAAAAGTAATGTACTAAGTTTACCTCCCATATAAGAATATTTGGAAGCTGAGAGTCCTCCATTTGGTCCTTGTGCTCTACGTAAACCAAATTCCAACAAGGTTTTCCCTGGTCCAGCTGCAAGTCGAAACCGAGCTGCGTTCGTCGCAACCAGGCTAAGATCGGACAAATAATAAACATAAAATACATGTTGATACGTATACGAACAAACAAAACTAATTTTACTGGACAGTTCATTTCTTGTTCCACTAGAGGCATTTTCAGATAGATGGATTTTCAGATTTTGATTAAATTTTCTTTTTGGGGGGTGGGGTGCAAATTTCTCTAGGTGGGGTGGGAAAACTTTTTTGGGGGGGGTGCAAAATATTTTTTTGACACTGGAATATGCCTGATAAAAACCTGCACTGGTGCTTGGTAAACAAATTGCAAACACATATGTGCTAAAAATGAAACAAAAAGAAATATACCTTGCATAATTCACTAATGTCAATAAAGTTGTCTCCATCATTTGTGTGACTAAAAAGTGTAAAATTATAGATTTTTAAGAGTGCATATATGCACTTTCACAATTCAAATGTAGATTAAGAGCAAAGTTTTTATAATTAGCGAAAGAAATTGAAAATTATTGCAACCTGCAAGTGGTCCAGAGATAACCAATAGTGGCTCTTTAGGAAAGACAACCGAACCTTCCTTAATGGCCATTACTGTAACTTTGGATGTGTTTAGTTGTTTGAAGAATGTGTAGAACTCTTCCTCTGTCGTGTCGGGGAAGACGGTTCTAAGATACGCAACATCTGGAAATGTGAAGATGAGAATATTATTACGTCTTTATTATCAGAAAGTCACAACAGACATGCAACTTTACAAATTCCAAATTGTTTACAGTTAAAATGTAGCTACTTGTCCATTATCTATTCTAATCTATAACTAGAAATGTATATTAGTTAAAAATAGGTAATGTGTTCAATTTGACAACCTACAGCACCAGCAGACATTGCACTGGGTCAGGTCCCCAGAAAACCATCCATACCTTCCCCAAAGAAGAAATTGGAAGCTAACCCCCCTATCCCCTTTGGACGTCCTAATGCACTTACACTATTATTACGTCTTTATTATCAGAAACAAATTTCTCTTCCCTCCACAGAAGAAATTTCCTCCGTCGGGAGGAGTGTGAATCTTTTCCGAAATGACCCATATTGAAGACAACTACCCTCGCACAATTTTTCCAATTTCCCAAAGTGATTTACACCGCGCATTGGATGCTGTTTAATTAAACTCTTACTTTATTATTTTACTCCGTCTAATGCGGTTAGCACTATTTTCCATCCAGCAAACTGACCTGACGTCATTTTCGCAAGATAGAAGAGGTGTTAAATGGCTATGTAACTAATCCAAACCCTACCCCTACTCTAACCCCTAACCCAAACCTCAACCCTAAATCTAACCGAATTAATAAAAAAATCCAAAACGAAACGACTTTACAAAATCGATAGGGCGGTTTGCTGCATGGAAAAAAGTGCTAACCGTCTAACGCCAGACAATTTTACTAGCCAAGGGCAGAGCTCTGGTGTTTAATGGGTTAAAGAATGGGGCATATTTATTATGTGCCCCAGAAATGAAAATGTGAAATGCAAAACAAGTTAAATTTTTATTACATCTTACTACAAGCCATTTCTTTGTTTTATCCTTTAAACCTCTTAACAACATGTGCCTGGTACAAAGTCAACCAACTTGGAAAACCTTCCATCTGCAAGCTCAAATCTTCATCGATGCAAATAGATATTTGCAATTTTGCAAGTGATGAAGATTTGGGCTTTTCCAAATTTAAAATGTTAAAATGAACGTGCTCCCAACATTTTATAAATTACTACATTAAATATGCAAACAAAACATAATGTACCCTGGTCAGTGATTTTAAAATTCTCTATGTAATTCAAACACTCTTGCAGCCCAGCAAAAATGGTAAATTCCCCATGAAATGGATTCTTTCTAAAGTACAAATCGAAAGCCGCATGATCATTTTGCTTGCCAGCTTTCCAATAGCCATAAACCATTGTGATCTGATATAAATCCGTAAGCATAGGACTGCAGGGGCCATACGAGCAGAAATTTCGAGAACTAGACATATTTTCCGTGTGTTTTCAGTACTAAAATCAGTAAAATGTGTAGCTTTCTTTCGCGATTTCCAAAGAATTGTGGTGTCGATTCCTGGACATTTAAAATCGAAACGAAAAGTAGTGAAATTTACAATTTCATTGTTCGCGCGTTACCCCGCCATGGTGAAGTTCCGGTGGGGAAAAGTAATGCCGGAGAATCTGATCCCCTCGGGAAAAGTGATCGTGAGATTTGCGTTCGTTATTGTTCGTGCGCGTGATTTGCGCTTTTCGTGTTTATGCTTGCGTTCTCTGTGCGTGCGCTAGCTGACCCAACTGCGCATTGGGTTAGGATTACAGTTTAATATACCTTTCTGTAAAGTAGGTCACTTTGGCTAAAGAGCCTCATTTTCATGTAATTGGGACATTAGTTAAAACCCAACACCACACCCCAATCTTGAAAACGAGGTTCTAATTGACATGCTATCCAGAAATATCACAAACATGTATTATTTTGTTTAATTAACAACAAAAACATTGTCAAAAAGTTCATGGAAAATACCATAACATTTTACAAAATTACCATTTCAAAATCTGGTACTTATTGTATGTGCACCAACCATGCTTACATTGGAGCATGGTTAATAGAACTAGATTGGAGTCACCAGCTTGTAGTGCAAACACAGTTTAATTATAGGGTTCTACCATTCTTGCAAAATGCAAAGCCTGATGAGATCATGTTACCTATAGTTTCTTTTTCTGAAAGCAGGATCTCACTAATTTGTTTATATACTAAGGTTCATTACTTACAGGTGACAAAAATGTAAACAAAGCTCAGACACAAGCTATTACAGACCCAATCTCGTTTCCCGAGCCTGCGATCCTTGGGAAGGAACGCGAGGCTCTGGGATAATCTGTTGCCAGAAGCCAGGAATCCTGGCTAAGATTGAACTGCGCATCCATTTCAACGGCCAATTTCGGCCAATCAGATTCCTCCCTGAAACAGATTATCCCAGAGCCTCGCGTTCCTTCCCGAGGATCACAGGCTTGGGGAGCAAGAGTGTTACAGACCAGTAGACAGTACCACACTTTATTTACTTAATTATGAGCTGTGCATTAAAACAACAGTTCATACCAATTATTTACATTGAAAGGTTCTAAGGTTCTAAGCCTACTGTATATCGATAATTTTCAGTTAACCAACTATTCATCAATCCTCCATTTCATTTCTTGACCACAGAGGCCCAAACTGACTGAAGGAAAAGACAACATTTGCATAACAAATGGCCAGATGGAAATAGAAAAAGACGCACAGAGGCATGGAGAAGTGGCTAAGCGCAAACCAAGTGTACTTGCCAAAGAATTTCTCGGCAATGCTAGGGTCGTCAGAAGTGCGGCGAAGCTCATAGGTTTTTGCAGCCCAGTAAGCAATGCTAATGACGAGCGCAAAGGAGGCATATTGACGAATAAACATAGCTGCTTTTTTAACCTTTTCACCAGCAACTTTGGGGAGTTTATACTGGTATGCTTTTTTGATAAAGAAAAACTGGAGAGAGATTGAAAACAACTCACACAAGTAACAAATAGCATACCAAATGATCTCAACTATTGGGAAATTCCGCCATTCGCAAATGGCAGCAAAACCAGAAGCCAGATCAAAGGCGGGGAAACCAAGAAATGCAGAGATGCCCAACAAAATTATTTCCAGTTTCATTGGTCTTTTCTTTTTAACGAAACCCGACTTCTCGCTAACCAACTGAATACACTTCCAACAAAGGGGCATTAATGCAAAAAAAAAGCATGCCTTGAGAACATATAAAGTCACTTTAGGAGCAGCAACTTTCAACGTAGTTTGTTCCCTCATATAAGCAACAAAAACAACAGGAATTGCAAGAAGACCAATTATGAACCCAACGCGCCAAAGGGTCCACCGCTGGTTTCTGGATTTCGGTATTTTGGGAATGGGTTTCTTAATCACCATCCAAATATGTAGCAAGAGACCCGAAGCTAACAGGGCATACTCCATTGAAAATGTGCTAATGTACGGTGAAAAGCTAGCAACAAGAGCATGCAACTCACGAGCACCCGGGCTCGTTAAGCTCTCGTTTGCACAAAGGTCGTGCTTTTCAACTCCGTAATAGTAATGGTTTAACCAAGAGATATGTCGAAGTTTTGGATTAGAAGTCGCATCGTTGAAGAAAACCGAGGCCCATATGCATAAGTTTGTTGCCAAGGTAATCATCACGAAGAACACACCACCGGGAAGACCAGAATGACGAATCCCGTCACGAGAGAGCTTATAGAAAAAATACATTTGAAAATACACAAAGGTAATCTTGAATAAAGGATAAACAGCATATACATAGCTAAGACCATTAACTTGTGCACTACACTTTATAAAATCCAAAAAAAGTAAAATATGTGATGTAGCGGTGAAAGTTCCAAAGATACCAACGCCTGTTAGCAAATGACTTGGGATAAGGGTGCCATCAAGCTGGCTCGAGTAACGTAGTTTCTGTGGGATAACGGCAATACATGTCCATGCAACAAATATAGATATTAAAAGCATCAAGTAAACCAATACGTGCTGAGGTTTAACTTGCATCCCTTTGCGATCCGTTTTGAGGTTTGCCGCAAAAACCAACACTACGTCAATAACTATAATCAGCAACAGCGACATTATGCTATTGGTCGGTTGTGACAATGTTTTTTTAATTTTCTCAGCAAATCCGGAATTAGTCTGTATTTCTATTGGTGGAGTGCGTCTCAAGGGGATTGAGCCATACCGAACTCTGGGTACACCGCTGTCGCTGTTATCTCGGCTAAGTGTATCTTCAGTTAGGTCGGTCGATCGTCTTGGTCTGATCAAAGGTGATCGCTCGCTGCTGGTTTGTCTTTGTTTTACTTGGTTGGTACTAGGAGTATCATTTATATCATCGGATATCGAACATGGGTTTTCTTGACCTTGATCCGACGCTACAGCAATTAATTTTCTCCCTGTAGGCTCATCACTTGTGTAAGCTTGATCCATTGTTGTGCTTTTCTGATTAATGGTTGTTTTCCTACAAGAGAATTAAACATTGGTCAATATAATTATTTTGTTTTGTGAAAAACAGCGCGTTTTAAATTCAATTCGATGCGGAAGCCTAGTGCGATTTCATGCAGTATTAAACCTTTACAGGTGTAAATAAATGTAATTTTCGTTACCTTATAAAATGAATAAATCCGTTATTTATCAAGCAACGCTTCAATAGCAAAGCATCTAGCAATTTGAGTCGACTTTGCAAGTAAATGCGTACTTCTCGATTCGGAGAAAAGCAAAGTACTTCTTGATCAATGATGGAAATTCATATTTCGAAACCAAGAAACGAAAGCGGAAAATGTTACAAGACCGGAAGCTAAACTGTAACAGGAAGTTTAATTTCTTAGAACGAATCTAATGTTTATGTTTAGATCCAGATGGGGGGTTGTGTACACCCACCCACCCCAATTTTAAAATTTCATTAATGTTTTCAACATTTCCTGTGAGAGGGAACTAGAGTACCCTGGCAGCAACTCAAAGAAAACCCCTGATATTCGGCAGAGGTTTTAGTGACTTTTTACTTGAATGCCTTGCACCTGAAATGAGAATCAAACTTATGATCGTACCAGAGACAAATGTGCTTTCTCTGACAACTGCAGTCCTTAATGATTATAAATGGTAACGAGACCCTAACTAATGTGCCTGAAATCTAAGTTAAAAAAATTTGGCAAAATCTATGCTAATCACCGCAGTCACAAATATATCATATATTATTAAAAATTACTACATAATTTCCAATTTTTAATTAATATTTAGATAATTAATAGCAGCCGAGCATCAGGAGGCAAAATACAGTATTTATCTAAGTACTTGCTTATTTGAACTTTGTAACAGTTTTAGTAATTTGTAAATAATTATATATATATTTAGTATACTCTTGTGAATATTTTATAATAAATGCTCTGAAGATGTAATTGTGATATATAGGAAACACGATACATTTGCATACGACTAAATCAGACAATATAATTACAATAAACAGCACCACTAAATTAAGGAAATACAAGGAATGATAAAAATTATATTTTGTAAAAAAATGTATGATTAAGCAAATGTTTGCATATATGGGTGTGGACTGGCTTTGATGCCAACTTTTTCTGGAGGGGGGGGGGGAATTATTCTATGGTTTGAGGGCACCCCTTCCCCAATTACTCATACAGCAGCATGCACAATTATGGACAGCAAAGCAAAATATCATAGCATGTTTGACATAAGAAAAGCAAATTAATATACTCTAAAATATCCTAAAAAAATGTTTAGTTTGAAATGTAACTACAGCTCGCCATGCGCATCTCTAACACAGTCTGTGGTAACTTCTTTACATAGAAATGTCTTCAACTCTCCCTTCTTGCGGAATTCTTTGTAAATATCGTCCTCACCAACGTCTCCAGCAAGTGTCGAACATTTTTCCTTTAATCTGACAAAAGACAAATTGACATTAGAGGAAATTTACTGGACTATTGCCATAAAAAATATTAAAGATGTGCTGTTTCGCTGCCAGTTAATTAGTGACCGAGAATGACAGCAAACCAAAGCAAAGATTTAATGACCAAGAATGGGTATGGACACAGAAATCATGATATATTTGCATGCAAATACAAGCCACTAAACTGGGTTTGCTACTTTGCAAACTGGCTATGCACATTGATAAATTGTGGATCATCTAATAATTCTAAATCTTATTAACTAAACTATATATGTATTTATTTCCAGAGGTCCAGTAAGAGCCATCATGCTTTAAAATCCCCAAAGTACAATTACCTATTTGGCCATTTTCCACCCCCTTGCATCATCCCTGCAACATCTTTCGCTTCCAAACCTTCACCACTCAGACGATTGATTCCATTCACTGTTTTTATGCCATAACTAAACAGATAAGCAAATAATTAATTAGCTTGTTAGGGGATTAATTAGCTCGTTAGGGGATTAATTAGTAGCTAATTAATGAACATTGTTGCAAACTCATTAGTAGCTAATTAACAAACATTGTTGCAAACTCATTAGTAGCTAGTTAACAAACATTGTTGCAAACTCATTAGTAGCTAATTAACAAACATTGTTGCAAACTCATTAGTAGCTAATTAACAAACATTGTTGCAAACTTGTTATTCAACTTACTTTTCCCAAGCTTTATTACAGACATCTTCAATAATGTCGAGGTACTCTGATTCAGATAAACCTTTCTTTTTTAATGATGGTCGTTTATCTTCAGCACGCTTAAGATGTGATGTCAGCTAAGAAGTTGAAACATTGATACAACTTAAACCAATATACCCTACTCATGATAGCACTTTTCACTGTTTACAAGTAAAAGGGGGGGGGGTGAATAAGTTTTTGGATCGTCGGATTTCACAGAAAAAATTGTCCGGATTTCGGATCTGGCGAATGTTTTACATGGATTTCGGATCTTATTAATACAGCAGATTGCGGATTTATCTAATATTTTGGCTCGGATTGTGGATTTTGCTTCAAATCGGCGGATTTGTATACCCCCCCCCCCCCCAGTAAATTCATCTGTGTAAATTTGTCTGGATTAGACATAGTAAAATACAAAATAACAAACCATGCAACTAAGATATCGGGAGGCAGTTTGGATGTTTCTTATATGTTTACTGCTAAATTTTAAATTAAGGTTGAGTGCACATCTTCCAAACATTCCAATCAGTGTGCATCAGGACATATCGCTACTTAATGCAGTTAATACTTTATAATAATGTTCACATCTATATGTTAACACTTATTTTACTTTGCAATACATAAAAGCAATAGCATCCTGCTCACCTGAAAGGCTACAGCCGTGCAAGCATCACATTGCATTTCAAACGAGCCAGGAATATGCATCGAATGCTCTTCTTCCTCGTTCATTTTTGGCGTTTCAAACCTCATCGGCTGGCCTTGCTGGGCAAAGCAACAGCTTGCACACAGAACCAAAACTATAAAGGCGAACCTCAGAGGCGACATTCTCGATATATTTTGGGCGAGAAGCTAGCTTTGTTTTGCCCGAATTGTTTAAAGACGCCTTAAAAGCTTCGTTTAGATGCAAAGCACCTGTTTAAGCATTAAAAATTAACATTTATGAACAATAATAAATGTAAATTAATATTTTAAAATCAGAAACAATGCAAACACCTGAACTCGGAGAATTCCGAAAATCTACGGCAATTTCCGACGCGCGTATTTTTTCAAACATTTGTTTCAACAACGCAGAATCGAATATGAATAAAAGTAATAAACGCTTATGTTAATATTTAATATCATAATTGTCCTGCTCCCCTGCGAGTTTGTCGGTGGGAACAATATTATCATTGACAGCCTCGTTATCAAGTGCATAACTACTTTCACATTCACGGAAATACCGCGAGATGAGAGTTAACCGTGAGAGTTGGCAGCTCTGAAAATACATTTTTATACACTTTCTCCGAGACTGTTTTCTCCGCACAGTTTACAATATTGTTGCTCCTCTCTGCTACAGTTTCGTATATTGCGTCTGAATGCTTGAGTTACATCTGTGCTTGTATGTTCGCAGAATTCATTGATTCACATGCGAGTGTCATGAATATCACCATGAAATCCGTCATTCTGAACTCGATCCTCAATCACCTCAGCATACTCACTGTTTCCATCAGTTTCTTGCACGTTTCCAAACGTGTCTATATTATAAAATAATAATGTATTTACTTATTCATTCTAAATTCAAAAATTGTCAGTCTACCGTGGTTTGCGTCTGAACTGTCTGAAAACTAGATATCTCAAAAATGGGGGTTGATTGTGAGGTAGAATACTTCAATAAGCTTTTGTGGTTTGTGTCTGAACTACCTGAAAAAGGTATCTCAAACATGGTGGTCCAGTGTAGGTAGTATCCTACAATAAGCTGTCGTAGTTTGTGTTTGAACTACCTGAAAAATATCTCTGATATCCCAGACGTGGTGGTCCAGTGTAGGCAGTATTCTGCAATAAGCTGCCGTGGTTTGTGTCTGAACTACCTGAAATAGATATGTTAATCATGGTGGTCCAGTATGGGTAGTATTCTACAATAAGCTGTCGCGGTGGTTTGTGTTCGAACCACTTGAAAAAGATATCTCAAACAAGGGGTCTATTGTAAATAATACACTTCAATAAGCTGGCGTCGAGATGAGGCCCTTCGTTTTGGAGTACGCTTTTATAGTACACTAGGAAGGGCCTTGGCTCGAAATGTCGAATGGTTCGGTTTCATTTCATCAGTTTTCAAAACGAAGGCAGTTCACTGAGTTAAATACGACCTCTGTATTGGACGTCTTCATATATTTCACTGCCAGCCTCTGCATTTATTTGGACGTCTTCATATACTTCACTCCCCGCCTCTGCATCAGACGTTTTCTCTGGAATGGGAAATTGCTGCGCAATCATGACGTCATCGTCGACGTAAGCGTCGTTTAACATTTGATGTCGGTGAAGAACGGAAGGTTTCATGGGTCGTTTGGTTGTGCTTGTTGTCGTGGATCGCGTGTTTGCTTTTGAATTTGTCGTGCTCACTAAAGATAAAGATAAATGAGTTAGACTACTATACTACATTCAGCTTCCTTCCACAGGATCAACTGTTAGTAGGTATAATCTTTAGCTTGAACTAGGTACCCCCCCCCCTCATACCTTCGTTGGGTCTCTTCTGACTCTTCATGGTCGCTGAGGAGGAATGCGTTGATCTCTTCGCAGACGCTGACCCTCGTACTAGGGGCGTTGAAAACGTATACAACAAAGGATTAATACTACTATTTATCGGCAATACAAAAACCGCAATCCAGGCGTACACCTGTTTTCGCGGGTCGTGCAGGCTGTTGGCCAAAGCCAGTATACTTATAATGATCACTGGAAACCAACAGAAGAAATCGGTCAAGATTATGAACAACATTCGTTTGGCTAAAGTGGAGTCTTGGTTGGCCCGTGTGGATCTGACTGCGTTGCCAGCTTTGGTTATTGTTCTGTACATCACTAGATAGGCAATGACAATAAGAATAAACGAAGTGCCATTAACACCCAGAAACACAAACGCAGAATACTCCCAGCCTGGTGATTTTTCGCTGGACAACTCGAACGGCAAACAGACTGGGGACCGTCCGTAGAAGTGAGTCCTATGTTGATAATCGTAAAAATACGCATCATTCATTATAGGAATGATTGCCAACGCGATTCCGAGAATCCATACAAGAGTTGTAAGATACACAGCACGTTTCATGGACATTCTACGAAATTTGAAAGGGAATACAATACATACAAATCGATCAAATGTTATAAGACTCAGCGTAAATACTGACACTTCGCTCGAAATTGTTGAAATCACTCCAGCAAATATACATAGATCAGAGGCTCGCCAGGATACGTCGTGTTTAAAGTACACGCCATCCCAAAGTCTGTCCTTATAAGCGATTAACAACATGTAGACGCCCATTAGAAAATCTGAAACGGCCAAATGGGTCAGGAGAAATGAGTTGACTCGGTTTTTGTCTTTTGCAATGACTCGCCATAATACAACGCCAAAATTTCCGGCGAATGCAAGCACACCAAGGACCCATATACTGTATTTGAGAACGGTGTTTTTTAGCAGTTCGTCGCAACTCGAAATGCCGTTGTCTTGAAGAGATGTGCATGAAACACTAGGCAGTACTTTCTCTGCGTAACAACACAATGTAAAGTGGTCAACTTTTCTGAAAAGAAAACGTGAAACTATATTAAAACGGAACATTGTGAGTTTCCCCCTCAGGAAGGATAGTTTACAACTAATACAACTATCCATTATAAATAAAGTTAGTTCAATTTAGGTTTCCTCCTGTAGTAATACTGGATCAATAAGAGATTACTCTTACTGGACCTCTAGGAAGATTTAGAACTGATAGAGCTATCCAGTATAAATAAAGTTAGTTTAGGTTTCCTCCTGTAGTAACACTGGATCAATAAGAGATGACGCTTACTGGACCTCTGGGAGAACAGTTTAGAACTGATAGAGCTATCCAGTATAAATAAAGTTCGCTTAGTTTAGGTTTCCTCCTAACGATACACTAATTTTTTTCATAATTTTTAATAAACTTACAATGATTTTAACGAGCTTAATTTAGCGAATAAATCCTCTGGAATATCGTCAATTACATTGCCCGATAAATCCCTAAAACAGCAAAATATACGAAATTGAGTTGAACTACTTATTATATATTTATAACTATAAGTATTTGAACGTAAAGAAGTTTATTAACATGCAAACCAGCTTACATGTCCGTCAATGAGCGAAGATTGTCAAATGCTCCAGATTCGATAACTCCGATTTTATTGTCATTCAATTTCCTGAAAGGATAAAATTGTGATTTTAACACTTTAAACATTTGCCTCAATGACTAAAATATAGCAAAATATCTATTAAAAACTTTCACTAACAATGTTTTGAGTGAAGACAGCTTTCCCAACCATTTCTTTCTAATATATCGTAGATTATTACGCTGAAGATGTCTAAAAACAATAAACAAATAAACAAATAAGCAGAAAATTCACAAGCATCATTTACTATGACTTCGTCGCTATCAGCTTTCTTCTTCATCTATTTTGTATTTTGAACGATTTTTTTCTTTGTTGGTTAATTAAAAAATTCAATTCAATTGAAACTTTCGTGTAAAAAGTTTCGTATCGTTTTACATACAGAATTTCAAGAGACGTAGTTTCATTGAAGACATTTTCTTCCATATCGGACAGTTCGTTTTCGTCTAAATACCTAGTAGACGAATACAAATAAAGACTCCGTGTTATTTGTCGCTAGTTTCAGTTGGGTACATTTACAGTTTAATGGACAACATGAGAATAAATGATAGCAATCAATCTTACTAATTCTTACAGGAACTTAAGATTTTGAAGTCCATTTAAGGTTCCATCCTTGAGAATAGTAAGCTTGTTGTACCGTAGACTCCTGCAGAAGAAACAGAACTGGAAAAAATGGGAGGTGCAAGAAAATTGAGATCAACTTTTTAAACATACATTACGGGAGAATCTTAAGGAATTATTGTATCATACTTTCTTATCTGCCATTTGAGACATGTAACATATAAGCAGTCAAGTCTATACCTTTGTTGTTGCATGCATAATGGAGTAATGTGGGGTCAAATTTTCCATTGTTTTTCCGTACTTTGGAGGGACATTTGAAAAAGGCAAATTCAGGATCCGAGAAACATCAAACACTTTTTCCAAGTCTGCATTGAATGCAGTTATGTCCATGAACGGATTGGGGCGGGTCAATACAAAATTGGTACTAACAATGTACGAAGTTTACTGAGTCTAGAAAACTGGTGTTCTTCTAATGACTGTATCCAGTTGCCACCCAAATCTCTGAAAGAATAATAGTTAATCATTATTTAATCACGGTATCTTTTCAACTGCAGATAACGTTGCTCAAAAATCTACTTCTTTGTCTTCTAATCCGCCCATATCAACATTCCCTATGGAAGAAAACCCGGGAACCCGGACCAAAATGGATCCACTATCTCAAAAGCAAAATAATGGTGGTATAGCACTTGACGTAAGTACTGCATTACTTAATTTACTTTCAATTACTAATCTATAATCTTTTCAACTTACACAATTTCAAGCGATGAGTTTTCACTGAAAATATTTGACGAGATGCTGGTTAATGTGTTCTGTGAAAGACGTCTTTAAAAAGAAGAATCACTTAATAAATTCGAATGAAAATGACTTTAAAACCGTTCGACGAACTCGCATTTTTTTCTACAACTTACATTGTTTTTAGAGACCCGAGCTTTCGAAATGCTCCACGTTCGATGACAGAGATCAAATTTTCTTTCAAAGTTCTAAACAATCAAAATAAAAAGAGAATAATACATGGGTGCGCGGAAACACCAGATTTATTTCGAGTGTTGAACATGATATCTCACGAGTGAGCTAGCGCAGCGAACGAGTGAACTATCATGTTCAACACGAGAAATAAATCTGGTATTTCCAAGCACCCATGTATTTTTCTGTTTATTATATAAAGGACAGTCTTTGAAAAGCGATAATTTTTACAGAAAAGCGATAATTGAAAAGCGATAATTTTCACATGTGAGATTATCATGAATAATCTCACATGTGAGATTATCACTTTTATCAGTGCTCGAAATCTCTATAAAGCACTATACTTTATATAATAAAAGTTATTAACATAAATACACGAGCACCGAATAAAGACACGCAGAAGGTCGACTTAGCCAAAAAAGCATGACTGCTGTCACGCCCATTGAACTATAAATAAACTGGAAGGCTAACTCAAGGGGGGAAATTGAAGCCAGTGCATTTTAGTTTTTCTGAGTTATGGGCAGAAATACTCAACACTGAACGTTGGGCTATATATCAAATTGAAGCTATTGAAAAACACTATTTGGTGTAGAAATTTCAAGACTTTAGCTAAAAGGGAAATATTAAAAAACTACAAACATAATTACCGATAATTTGCCGTTTTGCAGTTGTTTTTGTATTTTTTAAATATTTTTCTTTTCGCTGAAGTCTTGAAATTTCCACACCGAATAGCAATTTTCAATAGCTTCAATTTGATATATAGCCCAACGTTTGGGGTCAAGTATTTCTGCTCATAACTCAGAAAAACTATTTCGGCTTCATCAAATCATAGGCCTTCATCATAGCAGTTAGCCTTCCAGTTTATTTATAGTTCAATGGTCACGCCATGATTCGTCATCAAAATGCTGACGCCATGGTCCTAGCCAGTGCGCTTATGAGAGGCACTCCCCCCCTGGACGTCCGCCATTTTGAATATTATCAGGGGGTGAATGCCTCACAAAAGCGCACTGGCTAGGGCCATGGCGTCAGCATTATGACGAATTACGGTTACGCCAAAATCACAGGAAAAACCAAGATTCTATTCTGTGGCCATAGATCACGTCATCTAGCTGCCGTTTGTAGATAGTTCATCCAGTGTTTACATAGTCCAGTCCCAAAGTGTTTACACTAAGCCTAAATCTCTAGAATACATCGGGAAAATGCCTATACAGAATAGCTTTACTGAAATAAGCAACTCATTACTTACAGTAATTCTAGATCTGGTAAATTTCCGAAGTCAGCATCGGTTACTTTATAGAAGACATTTCTGTCGTAATATCTAAAACAAAAAGGAGGGGCATTAAAAATCAAATTAAAGCGTTATCGTGCATGAATAAACCGTTAAGCCTGGTTGACACTATCAAAGTTTCTGTGATCACAGTAGGAATTTTGCATGGGTAAATTCTAAGTTTTGAAAGATTTGTAAGAAATGTTTGAGGAAACGAACTTAGTGTTAAACACCGAGTCAGTTCTCTCAAACATCTCTTACAAATCCTTCAAAT
Source organism: Paramuricea clavata (assembly GCA_902702795.2). NCBI lineage: Eukaryota > Metazoa > Cnidaria > Anthozoa > Malacalcyonacea > Plexauridae > Paramuricea > Paramuricea clavata. The sequence goes on along the minus strand of CACRXK020001427.1, from coordinate 36,288 downwards.
CTTAAAATTTACCTATGCAAAATTCCTACTGTGATCACAGATACTTTGATAGTGTGTGTAAACCTTCCTTTTAAGCTAATGTTAGACGCTTACATTACGCTTGTGTATTGTGGATAAACAGATGGAATGCTGTTTAAATCTCTCGCGTACACAGTGATTTTTGATTGGTCAGATAGCCAGCGATAACAACGACAGTTTTCAGGACAATCTAGGTAGAATAACAACTTCATGTATATATTATGAAATAAATCACATTTTCTCACTCTTTGCTCATTGTAAGTGCTTACTGAAAACCGTAAACACGATTTTTGATAATCCTAAATTCCCATTCCGTTACGGGTGTAAAACAATACAAGAATAAAATTGTATACTTGGTATGTCAGCCAACAAGCAGCCATCCTCCTCGTTTCCTATTAACGAGAAAAATATCCATGAACAACAACAAAAGCGAGACATGCGCAGTTTAAATACGACGATCCCTTTACCTTTAACAATCGTATATCGAATTTTGAATCCCGTCCAAGCAATTTTGTCATTGCTTTTAAAAACAATCAATAGTTGGTTCGAACTTGACTTGAACTCAGTTGGGAGAGTTTTTCCACAAAAATAAAACTGTTTCTCCGATGTTGCACCATCTTGTATCATGACGTAGTCATTGTTGCATTTCGGGTCTGGCTCAATGTTAAGAAAGAGAAACGTGATGTAAATCCGCTGACCTATCGAGGCTTCCAGGTGCCACCGTCGGCTCATGTTGTTCAGATAAAACGAGGGGTAGTAAGGTGAAGTTAGGATGCCGGAGGTATTTATGGATAGATGCGTATCCATCTCTGTAAAGCAAAGAAATGACAATGGACTTTATTCACACTGGATAGCTCTATCAGATCCAAACTGTTCTTCCTAGAGGTCCAGTTAGGATAATCTCTTATTGATCCAGTGTTACTACAGGAGGAAACCTAAACTAAACTAACTTTATTTATACTGGATATAGCTCTATCAGTTCTAAACTGTTCTTCCTAGAGGTCCAGTAAGGATCATCTCTTATTGATCCAGTGTTACTACAGGAGGAAACCTAAACTAAACTAACTTTATTTCTACTAGATAGTTCTATCAGTTCTAAACTGTTCTTCCTAGAGGTTCAGTAAGGATCATTTCTTATTGATCCAGTGTTACTACAGGAGAAAACCTAAACTAAACTAACTTTATTCATACTGGATAGCTCTATCAGTTCTAAACTGTTCTTCCTAGAGGTCCAGTAAGGATCATCTCTTATTGATCCAGTGTTTCTACAGGAGAAAACCTAAACTAAACTAACTTTATTCATACTGGATAGCTCTATCAGTTCTAAACTGTTCTTCCTAGAGGTTCAGTAAGAATCATCTCTTATTGATCCAGTGTTACTACAGGAGGAAACCTAAACTAAACTAACTTTATAAGTTCTTTGAATGTTTGCATGGCGATAAAATATAATTGTTTTTGTTTGTGGAAACACCACGTATGTGGTGTTATACGTGGTGTTTCCACAAACAAAAACAATTAAACTAACTTTATTTATTTATACTGGATAGCTCTATCAGTTCTAAACTGTTCTTCCTAGAGGTCCAGTAAGGACCATCTCTTATTGATCCAGTGTTACTACAGGAGGAAACCTAAACTAAACTAACTTTATTTATACTGGATAACTCTATCAGTTCTAAACTGTTCTTCCTAGAGGTCCAGTAAGGACCATCTCTTATTGATCCAGTGTTACTACAGGAGAAAACCTAAACTAAACTAACTTTATTTATACTGGATAACTCTATCAGTTCTAAACTGTTCTTCCTAGAGGTCCAGTAAGGACCATCTCTTATTAATCCAGTGTTACTACAGGAGGAAACCTAAACTAAACTAACTTTATTTATACTGGATAACTCTATCACTTCTAAACTGTTCTTCCTAGAGGTCCAGTAAGGATCATCTCTCATTGATCCAGTGTTACTACAGGAGGAAACCTAAAATAAACTAACTTTATTTATACTGGATAACTCTATCAGTTCTAAACTGTTCTTCCTAGAGGTCCAGTAAGGACCATCTCTTATTGATCCAGTGTTACTACAGGAGGAAACCTAAACTAAACTAACTTTATTTATACTGGATAACTCTATCAGTTCTAAACTGTTCTTCCTAGAGGTCCAGTAAGGACCATCTCTTATTAATCCAGTGTTACTACAGGAGGAAACCTAAACTAAACTAACTTTATTTATACTGGATAACTCTATCAGTTCTAAACTGTTCTTCCTAGAGGTCCAGTAAGGACCATCTCTTATTAATCCAGTGTTACTACAGGAGGAAACCTAAACTAAACTAACTTTATTTATACTGGATAACTCTATCAGTTCTAAACTGTTCTTCCTAGAGGTCCAGTAAGGATCATCTCTTATTAATCCAGTGTTACAGCAGGAGGAAACCTAAACTAAACTAAACTAAGCTAAACTACAGTCAGGCAACAAGCCTGCGCGCAGGCTACCCGGCCACTGCATATTGCAGGAACCAAACACTACCCTAACACATATGTACTGACCTTGAGCTTCTCGTGGGAGCGCTTGACACAACCCAGGTTTGAAAAATATATCTGTAACGCTTATCATACTGTTGTTACCCATCAGTTTTCCAACGAGACGAACCTGCCGAGGCAAGAAAAATGATTGAATGTTTTACTATCCAATTATTCGAGGAAGAATATAAAAATTCAATCTCATACTCAGTCTCAGCTTATTGTAGAATACAACCTACACAGGACCACTGTACGTTAGTTGTACGGTACTTTAATAAAAAACTTGGAACAAGCCATACACTAAATTGTGAAACAATTCCAAGCGAAACACGTCCTTCTTTCCACACGAAACTCTCATTCGAACCATGAACTTTCCACAAAGGTTCGCGAGCCATTCCTTTCCTATCAATGACGACACTCAGTTCCGTTTGTTGTCCAGTTAGACGGTACGTGAACTCCAGGCATACGCCATGACTGTCGGTGACTGTCGACTGTATCTTCAGAGAGAGCAGAGACGCGACAGTCAATGTGCCAGGTTTTGTGTTGTCATTGTAGAGAAAAAGTCTGTTAGGATATGGGTCTGTGTGAGTGCTATTGTTTCCGAGTGAAGAAACATTTCCACCTAAAATAGAAGAACTTATTTTTGGATAAGTTGTTTGACTGCTTAAAACTAAAGTGGATAGCTCTATCAGTTCCAAACTATTCTCTGTACTTTATACTGACCAGAAATATTAAAAGCAATAGATCTGTTAAGGTCTTGAAACTGTCGTCGCCAGCCAGGGCTGTTTTGTTCAGGATCGTTTTTCCAGCCACACAAGTCTGTTTTAAAATCACACGAACCTTGAGCTAGTAATAAACAAATAATATTATATGGAGAAATTTTCATAGGAATATTATTTCATACCTTACCAGATAATATTATACCATATATAGCACACCATAACACATCACTCCACACCACACCACGCCATACCATACCATACCATACCATACCATACCAGTCCATACCATACATACCATACCAGTCCATACCATACCATGCCGTACCATACCATACCATACCATACCAGTCCATACCATACTATACCATACCAGTCCAGTCCATACCATACCATACCATACCATACCATACCATACCATGCCATACCATACCATACCATACCAGTCCATACCATACCATACCATACCATACCATGCCAGTCCATACCATACCATACCATACCAGTCCATACCATACATACATACCATACCATGCCAGTCCATACCATACATACATACCATATCATGCCAGTCCATACCATACCATACCATACCATACCATACCAGTCCATACCATACATACCATACCAGTCCATACCATACCATACCATACCATACCATACCATACCAGTCCATACCATACCATACCATACCATGCCAGTCCATACCATACCATACCATACCATACCATACCAGTCCATACCATACCACACCATACCATACCATACCATACCATACCATATCATACCATACCATATAATAGTGATACCATACCATACCATACCATACCATACCATACCATACTAGTCCATACCATACCATACACCATACCATACCATACCATACCATACCATACCATACCATACCATACCATACCATACCATACCATACCATACCATACCATACCATACCATACCATACTATGCCATCCCATACTATACTATACCATCCCATACTTACTATACCATCCAATCCATACCATACCATACCATACCATCCATCCCATCCATACCATACATCCATACCATTCCATACCATACCATACCATACCATACCATACCATACCATACCATACCATACCATAACACACCATACCATACCATACCATACCATAACACACCACACCATACCATACCATCCATACCATACCATACCATACCATAACACACCATACCATACCATACCATCCATACCATACCATACCATACCATACTATACCATACCATACCATACCATACCATACCATACCATACCATACCATACCATACCATACCATACCATACCATACCATGCCAGTCCATACCATACCATACCATACCATACCATACCATACCATACCAGTCCATACCATACCACATCATACCATACCATATCATACCATACCATACCATATAATAGTGATACCATACCATACCACACACACCATACCATACCATACCATACCATACTAGTCCATACCATACCATACCATACCATACACCATACCATGCCATGCTATACCATACCATACCATACCATATCATACCATACCAGTCCATACCACTTACATGGTTCGTATTCACAAACGAACTCTTTTTTTTCACCACATTTTTTGGTCATCCAACCACTGTCACTGGCTACCACACAATTACGATCACTATTATCAAATTCGTCTGTATCCAATCGTGACCAATTACTGTAACCAACCTATACAGGTAAATAAAGGCAAGTGAGTAGGTAGGTAGATTATGGTTGGTTTCAGTAAGCGTTACAAGAAAGGAAATGGTGGCAAATTTCAGAAATTTTGACACTTCTAGAGCAAGAAAATGAAACTCTCAATTCTATTTATTTGCCACCAAATCCAAGACTACCACATTTAATGAAAAGAATGAACATTATTTTCTCACTCTGATAACTGCAGGTTGACCATCATCTGCTGGACGATACTGCTTAGTAAACCCCTTAATATGATCTAACCTTAGTTCCATCCGACCACTGATACAGATCCTTGTACGCCAGATCATTCAAGCCAATCCAAACTTCATGTATACCCAAGGATCTCATCATTGAACTTAATACAACATCTTCTTCCTTATTATTTATTGTAATAATGTGACTCGTCTCGATTTCACAAACTGTCTTCGCATTTTGCCATGTCAGTTTTCTAACGGGGATTTTGTAGCAGCTTGATTCGAAGAGCGAATAACCATTTGGGCACCAGGGCTGGTTCTCAACAATACCTTCAAAACAAAACAAAACAGATAATTTGCGAGAAACCTCGTCCTTGTGTCCTCGTTGAAGGCTGTGTTTACACTCTACCAGATAGCTGTCCATAGCGACTCTTTAGGAACTCTATTTTCAAAGGAATTATTGCAACGGAGAGATGTTGTTTCGCTCAGCTTCTGAAAGTTTTGAATTCCGTATCGGATAGGTGCTTTTTCCCGCCACTATGGAAAGCTATCCCGTATAGTGGAAACGTAACCAAAAAGAACCCGAAAATTGGTGTCCTATTTAATGATATAAAAGCGTTCATAACAATTTTGAGTGCAAGGACTAAAAGACAAACGTAATTCTACCTTCAGTTCGGTTTGCTTGGCAACTAAATTCAACATTAAAAGATCTGACGAGAGTGCTGCATTCATCAACAAGCAGTGAATCACTAATATTACATGACCGTCGTCCGTCACACTTTACTTTAGTCTTTTTTGTCAAGTCACGGTCATCAGAACATGGATCTTGGAAATCACTGACATCGTAACCAACACATTTAAACAGTTCTTGAACATCTTGACCAATGTAGGCTTTATGTATTTCTAACATGCTTTCATCGTCCGTGCATTTTACAGTATCTTTTTTCAAATCTGGACACATGATGTGCTTCTGGCGAACTACAAGAAGTGATGGTGGAAGAAATAAGAATATATGAACTACTCCAGTTTCTGAGGTGAATTACTCTCGCTTTCCCTTCCTTCCATCACTTTGTCTATTATTTCCTTTTCATTCTCGCTCTCCCATCCTTCGTTTCATTTTTCCTTCTCTCATTCATTCCTTCCTTCATCTCTTCTTTAATTCATCCATTCATTTCTTGCTCTCTTCTATCGTTCTTTTCTCCCTCTCTCACTACTTCTCTCCCTCCGTCCCCCCC
>CACRXK020001427.1:0-29585 GCA_902702795.2 Paramuricea clavata | reverse complement strand
TATTTCACAGACACCAAACAGACGATCACTACAGTTCATCCCCAGTATATATTCCTTGCTGAAAACAGGACACAAAAATAATCCTTCCTGACGTGCCATCTTTTCCGAAGTTCCACTTCCAGAAACATTACCAAACATGTAGCTATTCATTTCCGAAGTTCCGTTCAGCGTAGCATTACCATAAGTTGCATTAAGCAAGAGATTATCATGCATGTAGCCTTTCATTCCAAATGTACCATTACGAGAAACATTACCATGGCTCTCATTAGTCCAAATCATAGACCCGTACGAAAACTGGCCAATATCGCCAAGCCAAATTAGTGGCATGCTTGTAAAATTTCCAGTGATAAACTTCGCCTCTTCCAGACTATTTATCGTAACTAAGCTTCCACCGAGAGATTTGCATTGGTCAATAGCATCAAACCAGTTTGATTGTTCAACCATTTTATAACAAGAGTTATTGAATGTGGTTCCTCCTTCGCAATCCTTTACTGGATTCCTCCAAATTGGACCTGAATAAAACAATAAAAAACATTTCTTACTGTTGTAGAGCATTCATGTCAGTTGAGTCAAATCTGGACAGCTCTATCAGTTCTAACCTGTTCTTCCTAGAGGTCTAGTACAGGAGGAAACCTAAACTAAACTAACTTTATTTATACCGGATAGCTCTATCAGTTCTCAATCAATCTTCTCGAATGTGACGGAGGTAAAATTACAATCAAACAATTGTACATTGCAAAATTAAACCCAGTTACAACTATGCCACCAGATTCCCACTCGATTTTCAAAAACAAAATGGTCATATCACCTTTATCTTCCATCTGTACTGGTAACAACCACATCGTTTTATTTGCCACCGAAACATCATGCCCAGTTTTGTCCAAACGTATGGTCAAATTCACAAGTCGTCCATGATTATTATTGTTGTTACCATTGCTGCTGTTGTTGTTTTCATTCAAATACTCTCCCATTACTGTTCCGAGAACACCAAAGCCCGGCTCGGACTCAACTAGGATTCGTGCACCCAGACTCAACTGAAAAACGTTCACAGGTGTATTGTCAATTATTTGGTTAATGTTTTGTTTGTCGTAAAACTGATCAAATCGTGGCGACGGTTCTTTAAAGAAAACAGCAACACTGTCTTCAGTAAATTTTGTTTGAATGCCATGGTAGAACTTCGAGCCACTGCGAGCCAAAACCGACGTTCCTAATATATATAAAATAATAAACATTTTCAGATTCAAAAATGTTATAAGATTCATGTGAATATTTGAAATCAGAACAAGGAAAATAGTTTGTAGGAAAATTTCAATTCTTTCACCATTTTTCTCCCTCATCACGGCGATATTAATATATCTATTTTAACCCTTTAGGATTGTTACATTTTGTTTTAAAATGTTTTAAATACCTTCGTTAATGCTCGTGCAAGGTTCAGGCATAAGATTAAGTTCGTCTATGGCAACCAAGCAGCTTGCTGTAGAGTCTTCGTAAACAATAGCTTTGAATGATAACTTAAACGCAAAAACACAAGAAAGATTATAGAACTCTGGGGTAATACTTTAAGTTTAGTTAAGGTTTCCACCTGTAGTGGCACTCGACTCTTAGGGAAAAACGTTTAGAAGTTAGAACTGATAGAGCTATCCAGTTTAAATGAAGTTAGTCTTGTTTACTTACAGTGTATTCTTGGGATGTCTGCTGTAACGGTATTTCGGTAAATCGCCAACCCTGCAGACTTCGCTTTGTATTGATAACCGGAATAGACCATTCGTAATTAGCAGACCACTGGCTGAAACTAATTGTTGTATTAACACAGCGACGGCTTGTATGTTGATGCCAGAATGACACACATTGATAAGGAATAGTCGTTTGATTAGAAACGGTTTTTGTAAGCGAGAATGGTGCTTCGGTATAAATAAATGAGCCTAGAGAAATAAGAGAAGACATTCATAAATTTTAGTGCTTCGCTGTCCTGTAACTGATTTTATTTATACTGGATAGCTCTATCAGTTCTAAACTGTTCTTAGTGTTTAAAAAATTTAGTGTTTCTTTAGGAGGAAACCTAAACTATAAACTTTATTTATACTGGATACTCTGTCAAATCTAAACTGTTCTCTCTAGAAGTCCAGTAAGGATCATCTCTTATTGATCCAGTGTTACTACAGGAGGAAACCTAAACTAAACTAACTTTATTTATACTGGATAGCTCTATAAGTTCTAAACTGTTCTCCCTAGAGGTCCAGTAAGAATCATGCTTTATTGCTCCAGTGGTAATACAGAAATAAACTGGAGAGTTTGAAGAAAAAATTCGATGTTTAGTAGAGTCAAACTGGATGCACTCTTCTCACATGTGACTTAGGTGAAATTATAATCAGACAACTGAATATTGCAGGAATGGAACCTCAGTCACAGAATCTAGAGATGAACCACACATGCACTAAACATTGTCTACATACAGAAACAGTAGAAGTTTTACCCTCGAAAAATGATGAGTTATCAAATTTATGAAAACTTTTCTTCCATGATTCCAGTCCATTCCAAGAACATGGCTCGTCAAAAGAACAAGTCAGTGTATCCTCTAAATAATAACAGTTTAGGCTTGTTAAATCCGTACTTATATAGCTGAGTTTCACAAAGCACTATCGTGCAGCAGAAGTTGGTCAATCTGCAATTACCAGAGTGAAAAAATAATGTTCATTCTTTTCATTAAATGTAGTAGTCTTGTATTTGGAGGCAAATAAATAGAATTGAGAGATGTAGTTTAATCTTCTCGCTCCTAAAAGCCTAGCAATAAACTTGGTAAAAATACGTATTTAAACCTACCATCGTTGTACTCGTCCAAACAAGGTCCTCTCAGAACTTGAACGTCATCGACAGCGACATCTCCAAGAGGGCCTGACCCAACACCAGCCTCCAAAACTATCTGAATAAAAAATAAACGTTGTTAAACATTAACAGAGATGTGAATTGTTAGACGTGTTTGAACGATGATTTGTTGGTGACAGAAAATAACGTAGCGAGAACAGTTTAGAACCGACAGAGCTATCCACGTATAAATAAAGTTAGTTATTTGAAAAGCCTTTACAGTTGAAAATGGTAATAAAACACGACCTTTCGTACCATAAACGTTTCTTCGTCGTAAACAGTGACCAAGGCTTTATGCCAATACATATCAACTTCTCCATTTCGCCTCCATAAAAGTTCATGCAGTGTTCTGTTAATTGGCGACACTTTATACACAGCTAGGTGACCGATATCTTTCCCGGACATGTGGTAGAAAAACTGTAAACACACAGTCTGGTCAGAATTGAAGGGACCACCAAGAAGGCGAGCTTTATCACCTTCAGTTCGTGGAGGACTGGACTCGATATATATGTAACTGCCTATAAAATAAAAGAATAATCTGTTAAATGAACTTTCAAGGTCTGCAGGTGGGAGTTCATTTCAGATATGTTGACACTTGAAAATGAAAAGAGAAAAAAATATGCAATTTACTGAACTAATAAGAGATATCCTTTACTAAACCTCAAGGGAGAATAATTTAGAATTGATAAAGCTTTCCAGTATAAATAAAGTTAGTTTAGTTTAGGTTTCCTCCTGTAGTAACACTGGATCAATAAGAGATGATCCTTACTGGACCTCTAGGGAGAATAGTTTACAACTGATAGAACTATCCAGTATAACTAATGCTAGCTTAGTTTTAGTTAAGTTTAGCTTGGGCTAAACTGATGACGTGATATACCTGTTGATGACATAGTGGTATGATCGACTTCCGGTCCAGTGCCTTCTGAAAGAGTCGCTCCCTGATTGGTTATCCAATCAAACGTGTCACTTAAGCCTATATTGGTCCAACCACACCAGTCATTGTCAAAGTCACACTCTGTAAGGAAATGATAAACCCGATTTACACAAGAGATGCATCACGATATTAACGGTTTCAGTGTAAACCCAAGACTATCCAGATGAACGAGCTAGAACAGCGTAATCTGTACTGGCAATAGTTCTGGGAACTGATCATGTCTGATATTTTCCTTGAGGTTTCGTGTAATGCTGTATTGACATACATACACGCGGTCAACTTAGATACAACAACAAACGCCGCTTCTAAACAAATATTTTGCTTACTTTGATAACCGCAGTCGCTTCCATTTATTTGTTCATCATACAAACATCCAAGATCATTCAATCTGCACGTCTTGTTCGCTAAGTACAAAATTAAACAACCAATCAATTCACATTATTAGATAACGCACATGCCCAATTACCACTGTTCTCATAATGTAAGCATAGAATGGAACAAAGGTAACCAAACATTTCAATTGTGAGTGAATTGATAACTCACATGCCTAGTTACCACTGTTCTGATAATGTAAGCATAGAATGGAACAAAGGTGAACTGTAAATGCAGTGAATTGATAACTCCCATCAGGCCTAGTTCTCACTGTTCTTACTGTTCTTACAATGTGAGCACAAAATGGAACAAAGCTAAACAAGCATGTAATTTATGTATGTGAAACAGGTTGCATACCAGTTAGTCCGGTTTTTGACGGTTTACAAACGTTGGGTTCATCAGAACCATCCACGCAATCCCATAAATCATTGCACGTAGAGTCCCATGACACACACTTTCCACTTGGGCAATAAAACTCATCTTTTGCGCAGAAATCTAGTTTGAAAATTAACAAGCTATTCAATATGAATAAAGTTAGTTTTATTTGGGGAAGGCCTTTACTCCTCTAGGGAGAACAGTTTAGAACTGATAGAGCTATCCAGTATAAATAAAGTAAGTTTAGTTTAGGTTTCCTCCTGTAGTAACACTGGATCAATAAGAGATGATCCTTACTGGACCTCTAGGAAGAACAGTTTAGAACTGATAGATCTATCCAGTATAAATAAAGTTAGTTTAGTTTGGGTTTCCCCCTGAAGTAACACTGGATCAATATGAGATGATCCTTACTGGACCTCTGGGAAGAATAATTTAGAACTGATAGAGCTATCCAGTTCATTATAAAGTTCACTTACTGCAGTTCCTTTCGTCAGAGCCATCAGAACAGTGGTCCCTTCCATCGCACACATTGCTTAATGCAATACACTCCTTGCTTGAAACACAACTGAACTCTCCAAGAAGACAGTCACAATCCATTTCATCACTGCCATCTGAGCACTGAGTTTCTCCATCACATTGTTGGCTGGACTTCAAGCATTCACGGTTCAGACAACTGAATTGGCCAGCAGTGCATGAATGACCTATAAAACAAAACATGTCAAAATAGTCAAGACTGGATGACTGGACAAAACAGTGAGTGAGTGAGTGACTGGAGAACAGTGGGATTTTCAAAACAATGAAAAGACAATGAAACATTCCGACCACTGGATCGTGACTGGATGGCATGAAGAACAGTGGGATTTTCAAAACAATGAGAAGACAATGAAACATTCTGATCACTGGATCATGACTGGATGGCATGGAGAATAGTGGGATTTTCAAAACAATGAAAAGACAATGAAACATTCCGACCACTGGAGCATGACTGGATGGCATGGAGAATAGTGGGATTTTCAAAACAATGGAAAGACAATGAAACATTCCGACCACTGGAGCATGACTGGATGGCATGAAGAACAGTGGGATTTTGAAAACAATGGAAAGGCTATGGACATTCCGATCACTGGATCGTGTAATAGAGACAGACTATAAAATGTACATACCAATTTGAGCGTAATAAGGATAAATCTTGCTTGAACAACTCTCTGTTGTGATTTTAACATCTGATATCAATGCGGTTTCATTTGTCTTGGATGAAGTTACTTCAAAAACAAACTAAAACAACGAGCTTTGAATAAATATGCGGCCAACAATAGTTTAGAAGCTAAACTGAATTAAACTAACTTTATTTAGACAGAATAGCTTTACCAGTTCTAAACTGTTCGCCCTAAAGGAAAAGTAAGGGTCATAAAACAAACATACTTTCAACATTTCCTCAATAGACAAGTGCACCCACGCCGTTTTCCATTTTTCGCCATGAACACCAAACAAGCTCCACACTTTGTAGCGAGTGCCTGATGCTGATTGTGTCGAGAGAGAAAGCTCCGTTTCCCAAGAATTGGACATTTTGTAATTGAACATGACACATAACCCTGTAACACTCGTGATAGCGGTGTTCCGCACCCAGCCAAACGAGAACAAGGACGTGGAATTATGTGGAGAACTTTCAAAACCAAACTCTGTAAAAATATTGATTTGGTAACAATAAACAACACCAGTTAATTATCAGCTTAACCACTTCAAAACCTGGGGGTGGTTTTTGAATTTTACCAGGGGGACTTCAGAGATGAAATTCGTATGGACATTAATATGCATAAATGAACTCATTGTCCATGGGATATTGTATATATCATTTCCACGTTACCTTACCTGAAAGGTCTGGAGAAATACTCGTTCTCTTCCATCCTTCATGATTCGCAGTACCACCAAAACTACCACCACAGATTTTGTCACCAAATAAACAATGTACCACAACAACAGCTGTAGAAGAATCGAATTATGTTAGTTATATATCAAGTAGGGATTTAAACAAGCACTTTAGTTTAGTAAAAAGAGGTTTTAGTAGGAGGGGAGGAGTACATTCCTTACATTCAGACAGCACTTTTGAGCAAAAATATAACCGTTTTAGAACAGGTTTTTAGTGGCGTGTTAAAGGCTGCAGATGGTGATGGACTTCAGAAACGTTGAAACAAGAGAGTACAAGACTGCTACTACTAATGAAAAGAATCCACATTATTTTTTCTTTACTTACGATTCCCGTGCACTCTACCAACGATCAGTAACTCCGTATCGGGAAAACCATCAGGAGCAGTCGACCCCACAATTTCTGCACAGTTTCCGTTTCTGCGATACGCCATCTACGGAAATATATACTGTACTTGCTATAGACAAGGAACTCTTTTCAACACGTGTTGGTGTTGATGGCACATACCTTTATATACCTCCTTATTCCTAGAGTATACAGTTGTCTCATTATAATTTCACCTCAGTCACATGTGAGAAGAGTGCTTCCAGTTTGACTCTACCAAACATCCCATGTTTTCTCTGGGTACTCTTGTTCCCTCGTGTAGTAACACTCGATCAATAAGAGAACACCTTTACTGGACCTCTAAGAAGGACAGTTTAGACAGATCTAGTTTAAAGTTAGTTTACGTGAAGTACAAAATCTTTGCCATCCACCTTAACATCGTAGTAGCCCGGATGTAGAACCCAGTCAGTCAGGTTTATTTTGATTGTACCAGTATTTAGAGCAGTCTGATTGGCCAGCAGTGTACACTGGATATAATTGGCAACAATCATGAAGATAGCAACTGGACAGTAGCCACAATAAAGTCCATGACAACGAGTTTGGTATACGCCTAACATGGAACAGAAAACAATATGGAAATAAGTTCATTGTCTCACTTGCATTGAGGACAGTAATTCCAGTTTGACTCTGCCAAACATCGCAGCTTTTATCCCGGGGTCTATAGGTTTCTTACCGTAGTAACACTGGACTTATTGAAATGACTCTCACTGGACCTCTAGGAAGAACACTTTAGAACTGATATTAAGAGCTATTCAGTACAGGCAGAGTATAGTCCAGTTTAATTTAGTCGATTAAATCACATACCTGTGATTATAGTTGGAGTTCCAACGATGGTTTGAAGTACACCCTGATTTTCAAAGGAAAGATTTACTTGTAATTCTCCTGAAAAGACAATTGAACATTCTGATCACCATGTCGTAACCGGATGGCACCATACAGCAGCTATGCCAAGTTTAACGCAAAAGGCCATTTTACCTGGCAGAATCCAAAAGAGACTCTCCTCAAAATTTGGTTGTTGGGAAGACGTATTATGAAGAACAGCAGTGAGCGATAGTCCATTTTCACCAAGCTTTCCAACCATTGCTTTTATAAAATACAGTACACACGCTTCAAAAAACGCACTTTGCAAGACGTTCTTGGTTTGACTAAAAAAATTTAAAAAGAACTACGTCAAATAAACTAAATTAACTTTATGTATACTGTATAGCTCTATAAGTTCTAAATGTTCTCTCAAAATGTCCAGTAAGGATAATTTCTTATTGATCCAATGTTACTACAGGACGAAACCTAAACTAAACTAACTTCATTTATACTGGATAGCTCAATCTGTTTCAAACGTTCCCTAGAGGTCCAACAACGGACAATCAGATCCCTTGTTACCACAGGAGCTAGGGAACCAGAGAAACCTTGTGAAGTCAAAAGGCAGGACTATAACTAAATGTTAATAGTTCATATTTACCTAACGTCCCATTTTATGACCGGCGAAGAAGTATCATCTCTAATATTTCTGACAATAAATGTAGCTTCATCCTCTCCGCTGGTTTTGAATGAGTATTTCCCACTGACATTTGGCTGTAATGAGAAAACAAATTAAATAAAGTTAGTTTAGTTTAGGTTTCCTCCTGTAGTAACACTGGATCAAAACGAGATGATCCTTACTGGACCTCTAGGAAGAACAGTTTAGAACTGATAGAGCTATCCAGTATAAATACAGTTAGTTTAGTTTAGGTTTCCTCCTGTAGTATCACTGGATCAATACGAGATGATCCTTACTGGAGCTCTAAGGAGAACGGTTTAAAACTGGTAGAGTATCCAGTATAAATAAAACCAAACTTTCCACTTTACCATAAAATAAGCTTCTAATGTTTGTACATAACTTCCTCTACTGGGTTTGAGCTCAGATCTTGCAAAACTGGACATAACATGAAAGAATTCAGGTACGCTTGGTTTGGCACTGTCCTGGAGACTTGAAAGATCCACAATCTCTGGTGGCTCTGGTGTGAATGACCGCAAGACACCTCGTAATTCATTCAAGTTATCTAAAGTTAAAAAACTCATTAATAATTCATGACGAAGAGACAGAGGAAATCACTGCCGTGTTGGTGGTTTTATATGTGATAAAAAATCATGTTCATTTACATAAACTTTAACGTTGATTTTCTCGGCTTAGACAACGTTGATTTTGAATATTACTTCGCAAATGAGCTCACAAGATTGGTCGTTTTTTAAGTCATTTAAAACACTTGCTTCATCAGATATATAAGACAAAAGGCGAAAAGCATTAGGGACCAAGATATTTACGGACACAAATTGCACTCACTTGTACCATAAACTTCAACTTCACAAAGCGAAATATCTGTGTCATCTGACACCGTTTGCAGTCTGATAAATTCTGACAAAGTCGGAGGTTCAAAGAATACGTTCATAGCTTCATTTGTAAGATGGACACTCTTTGATTTGGTGATTTTCTCATTCAGTAATATAGATACATCAAGTGTCGTTTCTCGTTGCTTTGTAGATGGAGTTAACTTGACTCGATATATTTTAATTGCGTGCTCCAAGTCAATTTGCCACCAAAATACTTGTCCTCCCTAAATAATGAAACAGGTTTCTTGAATGAATGTCATTGAAACCTAAACTAACTTTATTTATACTGGGTAGCTCTATCAGTTCTAAACTGTTCTTCCTAGAGGTCCAGTAACGGTCATCTCTTATTGATCCACTGTTACTACAGGTGGAAACCTAAACTAAACTAACTTTATTTCTACTGGATAGCTCTATCAGTTCTAAACTGTTCTTCCCAGAGGTCCAGTAAGGATCATCTCTTATTGATCCAGTGTTACTACAGGAGGAAACCTAAACTAAACTAACTTTATTTATACTGGATAGCTCTATCAGTTCTAAACTGGTCTTCCTAGAGGTCCAGTAAGAGTCATCTCTTATTGATCCAGTGTTACTACAGGAAGAAACCTAAACTAAAGTAACTTTATTTATACTGGATAGCTCTATCAGTTCTAAACTGTTCTTCCCAGAGGTCCAGTAAGAGTCATCTCTTATTGATCCAGTGTTACTACAGGAGGAAACCTAAACCAAACTAACTTTATTTATACTGGATAGCTCTATCAGTTCTAAACTGTTCTTCCTTGAAGTCCAGTAAGGATCATCTCTTATTGATCCAGTGTTACTACAGGAGGAAACCTAAACTAAACTAACTTTATTTATACTGGATAGCTCTATCAGTTCTATTATTCTAAACTGTTCTTCCAAGAGTTCCATTAAGGATCATCTCTTATTGATCCAGTGTTACTACACGAGGAAAACTGTAACTCTACCAGTTTTAAACTGAGTACCTGGAGAAACCTGTGATGTTTGGTAGAGTCAAACTGGAAGCACTCTTCTCATATGTGACTGAGGTGAAATTATAATCAGACAAGTTCATATTGCAGGAATGTAGTCTGGGTCAAAGACACAAGAGACATATGCACTAACTACCTTACTTGCATCAAACCTTTGTCAGTAAGTGTTAAAAGCTAGCAGCACAGATGTCACTGCTCACCACTCACCTATGCGCCACAACTCTTCCTGCTTTGGGAGAATGTTGAGAAGTTGTACTAGCTGGGTAAACATGGCAGCAGCATCCTCACATTCAGTAACTTCCGGATTCGCTCTCAGCCAATCAAGACAGAGCTTGAGTACCATGAGTAAATCTTCTTTAACAAGGTTGGTCAAGAAATGATGACGAGTTTGAACGCTCTTTGGTAAAACCATATCTGAAGGAAAAATACGAACACAATGAATATAAACTAATAAGCAGGTGACATTTGTATGAATGACTCACTAATGAAGGTGTCTGTGCCAGTGTAGGTAGTGTCAATAAAATGAACAAGCTTTCGTTGGTAGGAATGAAACTACCTGAAAAATATAAGGAGAATTTCGACGTTTTCAGCGAAGGGCCTTCGCTCGTACGCCAATATTACGGTCTGCTACTTCTTTGTTTTCACTCAAGTACCACGTAAGTACGCGGAACTCTTGCTATCTGCGTACTTTCTTTTTAATGGTACCACATGACCAAGCCCAAGATATTCAATACGGTAATCATGTGTAAGCCTTGGCACAGAAAATGATTGGACTGATGGCACTAAGAAATGCTAGAGTCGATTGTTTGTCTATGCAATAATGTGCTTCAGTGTGCTTCTTGTTCTAACTCGTAGTTTGACCATACTTTTCAGAACCTTTAAATACGCGGCAATAACCATTGGCGTACCAGCCAGGTACGACTAAAGATCGTCAATTATTACACCATTGGAGTTGTATCCCTATCGATCCCAAGCTTTCTTATTATAGGCGCCACTACCTACACTGGCACAGACTGTTTTAAGCGGCATTTTACCCATGGGCGGGATCTACTGATTTAACCCCCCCCCCCCCTCCTAGAATCTCTCTTAGCCCTCTAATAAGTGTTCAACCCCACCAAAATTTTGCTTCACCCCTCTTATTTTGTGTGAAAGGCTTTAACCCTAACGCCTAACCCCTGCCGAAGCTCACTGAGTGGTGCCACTTGCACCTCACTAGAAATTTTTAAACCCCTCCTTTTAAATAAATGAAAATCCGCCCTTGATTTTACCTCTAGCATGTCGACCATTAAGAAGTTTTCTTTTCCCGTATTCCTCCTCGTCTTCAGAAAGACTTGACAAATCACTATCGTCATCATCATCACTCAGTGTCTCATTCAATAAACCATCCAACTCTCCCTCGCTGAGATCACTGTCCACCCCCTCCTGACCATCACTTGAGCCTTCATCACTATCGCTTAGCGTACTACAACGACGCCTGCGACGCCTTTGAGTCAGCAGTTTCTTTTTAAGTAACTTAGCCTTAATTATCCTTTCTTCCTCCTCGTGTCCCGCTTTACCCTTGCTTGAAATGAAACCGTTTTGAACCAGACCGTTAGCACCGGGTTGCTTAGCAACGGCATCAGCAACTTGCGAGGCCTCCATATTTGAGACACAATGACGGGTGATTTCGTTTAGAAATTTCATGAAAAATGAAAAAGCATCTTGTATTTGCGAGGAACCTAAAACAAGGACGACACAATGCTGCTGTAATTATTAAGACATTTACACTTGTAAATTTTATACATTTATTTCACCTAACCAGGCGCAGTTGCAATAAATGCAACTGTAGGTTGCCACAGTGTGGTCGGCAGTCGGCTATTTGCCAACCAAAAACACCGAATGGCCAATCAATTTCATTCTGCACGGACATTTTGACCGATCAAATAAAACAGGCAATGTTCATTTAAATTGAAGGTAGCTTATATAAAAAGTACTGTTTGAAAAGCCTACTGTACCATGCAATCAATAAATATTTGGATGAAAATTGAAAAAAGCATTCAGAGGAAACATTATCGTTGAGCTTCTCTTTTAGCAAATACTCTCTCAAGTGACCGAATCTCGATAGTAAGTCTATAGCGTTTCCAATACTTACTACTTGCAAAAAGATGTTTTATTTTTTCGTAAGAATGGTTGAAATAGTTGGCCGTCCATTCTTTGCCAATGTCCGAGCAACAGTCTTGTTGATCGGACATAAAAATTGACACTCGCAATTTCCATCTAGAAAGCCCTTCTACAATAAGCAATTCCAGGTATAGGCTAAATTTTGATCTAGGCAAGAAGAACAAAATCCATCACCACAGCTAGAAAGAACATGTTAAAATTAGTAAAAATGCAAAGTTTGGTTGCGAAATGTTGTAAAATGAGGAAAATATAGCCCTGTGAATATAGCCCTTTGTATAGATTTGTATTACGCGCGTGGAAAATAACCATTTTTGAGCCGAAAATGCAACCAAACTTTGCAATTTTGGTAATGTTAACATGCTCTTTCTAGCTGTGGTGATTCCGTGATGGATTTTGTTCTTCTTGCCTAGATCAAAATCTAGTCTATAGCTGGAATTGCCTAAACGTTATATTGAATGTAGATGTCCCCAAATCCTAATATTTACCCAAAATCAAAGCTAACCTTTTATTTTCATGCGAGTGACCATCATTACCAACAATGCAATGGTCTCCAATAAAGTTCTTCCATCAAGTAAGTCACCATTCGCCTCCAAATTTTTTGTGGAACTCGGTGTTTTTGTTGCAGATTTTGTCGCCTCGTTCTTCGTGTCATCTTTGAGTGTGTCGTGTGTATGATTGAGGGCCATGTCGAGTTCTTGTAGAATGAAGTTGCAAAGTCTTTCATAGTCTTCTGGAGGTAAACTGGTTTAGAAAAGAAACAAGCGATAGTTGAAATTTTTTGTTTTGTTTTCTGAAAAATACCATGTTATTGATTTAGCCAATCTTTCAGTGTGCAAGCGTGGATCTTCGTCAGTATAAAATATATATTTGAACGTCGTTGCAGAAGTTAGGAAGATATCAGACCTCGAAGTAGAGAAAAATATGGCCTGCCAGTCTAAACTTTTTTGGTAGGTGCAATAAATTTCAGCCTGCCATTTTTATTCATTTTAGAATGTTAGGGTTTGTAATCCAAGTGATTATATACATTTTAAGACCTGACCAGGAACGACTGCGAAAAATGCAGCACAAGGTCCTCTGGTAGGAATTGAACCTACGGAATCGCAGGGTCGTAGGTTCAATTCCTACCAGAGGACCTTGTGCTGCATTTTTCGCAGTCGTTCCTGGTCAGGTCTTAAAATGTATATAATCACTTGGATTACAAACCCTAACATTCTAATATTAATTCCACCAAGTGAAGTGCAAAGAAACCACATCTGATTCAAGTCCATTTTTATTCATTAAACTGCCAAAATGGCGATGTCTCATATGAGTCATATTGTAAAAATGTTTTCATGACATACATTTTTATTATTACATTTTTATTATTTTTAAACTTGTTTATTTTACTGCAGTAAACGTGGATTTACATTTCAAATATAAACGTATTTAGTCAACTAAATGATCTAGTATATATGAGTTGTGGTAAGCAAATGAAATGAAATATATCTCTATAGAATTTCACCTGCCATTTTTTTTCACTTGCCAGTTCAAATTTGTTTCTGCCTGCCATTTCTAAAATATATGGCCTGCTTTTGGCCATTGGCAGCCCACTATTTCGAGCCCTGGAAGATATAGAGCGATACTATACCTCCATAGTCTATGGGGATAACTCCAAAATCAAAATCTGCTTCAAAACGTAGTTGAATTACGAATGGTGAAGTTACAGGTCAACTCCGTAAATCATGTGACGACAGTGGAGCTTGCTATGAACCAAACTGACCAACAACCGATTGAAAAAAAAATTAATCATTGCTATACTCACGTTATTGATTTGTAGAAAATTTCTTGCAAGTACAAAAATTGAGTGAGAAAACGACTTGTTGCAGTCAACCTGGTAACAACATATAATTCATGATAAACAGAGAAATCAGTCAAGTTCCATGTAAAACAACCTCAATATGATCCTGTTTCTGTACTCCTGACAAAAACCCTGAATCCTACTCTAATCTAAATCCTAATTCTGTGACATCCATTCAGGACAGTAATGATTTAATAAAATTCAGCAAGTACCAAAAATACAAAATGTGACACAAGAGAATATGGCACAAGTTTCCCAAGTATGAGACACCTTCATTACCTAGAAACTCATCTTTCAAAACAACAACAGAGATGAAGCTTTAATCTTACCTAACTTTACTTTCTGCCATTTCTGCAACCAGCGCTTGCTGCTGTTGTTGTAAGGTAGTGTGATTTTCATCAAACAATCGAAGTAGGTTGCCCTCTGTGCCTTCGAATGGCGAGCCTGACATCAAGCTATACATGACAAGATTTTGAAGAAATTGATAAATTAGTGGAGAAACAATCACCAAGAAATAGCTGTTCACGATTCTTGAATGGTCTGTATATTTAGATTTTTTTGCAGGAGCAAAAAAATGTTCAGTTAGCCCTGCATTGTCCAAACTTGCTTGCTTCGCTCGAAGCTTGCAGCAGATTGCGACAGGAAACCAGGCACCGAAGAAAGTTTTTTGAGTTATGTTTCATATTGTCAAAATAGTCGAACATTTTCACATATCAAGCTGAAAACGGAGTTCTGGCTTTTGAAAACGGAGTTCTGGCTTTTGAAAACGGAGTTCTGGCAGTTGAAAACGGAGTTCTGGCATTTGAAAACGGAGTTCTGGCATTTGAAAACGGAGTTCTGGCATTTGAAACCGGAGTTCTGGCATTTGAAAACGGAGTTCTGGCATTTGAAAACAGAGTTTTGGCATTTGAAAACAGAGTTCTGGCATTTGAAAACGGAGTTCTGGCATTTGAAAACGGAGTTCTGGCATTTGAAACCGGAGTTCTGGCAGTTGAAAACGGAGTTCTGGCAGTTGAAAACGGAGCTCTGGCATTTGAAAACGGAGTTCTGGCATTTGAAAACGAAGTTTTGGCATTTGAAAACGGAGCTCTGGCATTTGAAAAGGGAGTTTTGGCATTTGAAAAGGGAGTTCTGGCATTTGAAAACAGAGTTTTGGCATTTGAAAACGGAGTTCTGGTATTTGAAAAGGGAGTTTTGGCATTTGAAAAGGGAGTTTTGGCATTTGAAAAGGGAGTTTTGGCATTGGAAAAGGGAGTTTTGGCATTGGAAAACGGAGTTCTGGCATTTGAAAACGGAACGATATGCACATGATAAATACAATCAGAACTTTGAAGTTGTCATTGTATTTGTGAGGTTGTTGCATCCCTATTAATCTGAAGCATTCATGATTCTTACCATCTCATGTAATAATACGCTGCTCTGCATCCATACCGATGACTCCAAAACAAAGTGCCCAGCTGATTGTGTGGCATACCTATAAAATACCAAGACATATAAACATGCAGAGCTGCCTGAGTATACTGTATAGATGTTTCAATAAGCACTATTGTGCAACAGATTTGAGAAAATAATGAGTCATAGCAATGGATAACCTGAAATATTCTACCAACATTTGCGAACATGAACCAATTAATTTGCAGAGTTATTCAAAAAAGGTAATAACTTCGTGTATAATTGATAAACGTCCTGCTGAATGTACCAGTTACGTTTAGTTTTTGTTAGGGATCCAATCACCTTTAGTTTTGGTTAGATCACCTTTTGGTTTTGATTAGCTGATTCGATTAATCAGTGGTCAATCGTCAAGGGCTGATTATTTTAGGAACACTTCAATTGTTACAACTGTAATTATTTTTTTGCTTGCCGTTTTCTTACCTAAATCAGGATTGATATAAATAGCTTGATGATAGAATCTCTCGGCCATCTCAGTGCTCAGATCACCGTCAAACTCCTGTTGATATCGAGCTGAAAGTAATATGATACATCAAATAATTATTACCAATGGTTATTTTGGAACAATGATGGTATGTACAAAAGAAATTTATACCTAAATCTCCAAGATAAATCAAAGTTCTTTGACAAGCACCCAAAACCCAAGATTCGTTATTCTTGCCTTTTTTCTTTACTGACGTTCGCCCAAATCCTTCAAAATAAAATGCTGATTGATGAGATACTGTAAGTTAATCGGAGAAAAGGAGTCACAGTTTTTAATGTTTTGACACAAAAACATGACACGTTTTTCAGGTGAGAGGAACCATTCACAGTTTTGGCAACAGAACACCATGAATTTACCTGACACAAAGGGAATCCAATCAAAATAATTTTGTAAATTGACATCTGAGACATTTTGAAACCCAACAAGAAGATGAAAGTAAAATGTCATCGCAGCGAGCAGATGCGAACGATACGCACATGATAACTCAGCATCTTTGTCATATTTCTAAATATGAAAAAAATTATATCATTTGTTTTGTAATGTATTTATTTATTTATTTATTTTACAAT
Source organism: Paramuricea clavata (assembly GCA_902702795.2). Taxonomy (NCBI): domain Eukaryota; kingdom Metazoa; phylum Cnidaria; class Anthozoa; order Malacalcyonacea; family Plexauridae; genus Paramuricea; species Paramuricea clavata. Next base: position 12,879 of record CACRXK020001427.1, on the reverse strand, counting down.
GACAATTGAAGGCTCACACAAGAGGGCAAGTAAAGCCCTAAATTAAATCCTGCCAATATATTATATATTGTATTATTTATAGTACAATATACTGGACTTCTAGCAAGAACAGTTTCAAACTGATAGAGCTACCTACTATAATACAGGGTGCAGGGCTCAAATTTTATCGCAGCAATCACAGCAATTGCTGTAGAGGAAGAACAAAATGCTGTGGATCATTGTACCAATGACAGCAATTTTTTGCCGTATAGTGCAAGTTTTATACTATTCACTGTGCATTACTATTTTGATACTTGAATTCAGATGTTGATCAATCTCAGTTTTCTTCGGAAAAAAAAAACACTAAAGAAATACGTAGACATGTTTCTAGCTTGTCAAAAATCCAAAGTAACAATAAAATTAAAGTTTTATTACAGTAATTTGAAAAATGCTGTGGAAACTGCCAAAATTGCCGTAGACAGCTGTTACGTTCTACGGCAATTTTTAACGCCATTGCCATCGATTGATTTCAGGGAAATTCGAGGCCTGACAGGGTGTATATAGAAAAAAACATGCTTGCATAAAGTTTTCACAAGTTTTGCAGAATTTGCAGATATTTTTGAACTGTGCAGTTTTTCTTACACATCCTGTAGAGTTAGAAAGCAAGATTTTACCTTTCTAAAATACTTCAACTTTTGGATGATATCATAAAAGACTTTTCTCCACAACAGCTCTTCTGCCTTACGGCCGTAATCTTCTGAATATGTGAACAACAAAACTTCACAATTTTCGCGAAGTCTAAAAAAATTTAGCAAACAATTTGTTATAAGCCACAGACTATATTCCTGTCACCATGTACAACATCAAATAAACGTATCAGGGTGTTAGCTACAGTCAAAAATTCTGCGTTAAACACGGTTTTCCCAATTACCTTGAGGTCGCAATTTCCCAAATATTTGGGTCAGCCAAAAAATAGTTATAGAAATTCAATGTTGTTAATACGCCATTAAAAACATGTTTATAACTACATTTGCTCAAAATTACTCCCAAAATGCAGGAAATGCCATTTCAAAGACACAAAAATTTTCAAAATCGAGAGAGGGCAACCGCATGCCCCCAGACCCACAAAGAAATGCCCAGCTTCAGGCTGAAATAAATTTCCCAATATTTTCAGGTAAACACGGATTTTTTTTACTTCTGGCAAACACCCTGCGTATAATTACATAAGACGAGATATACATTAATCTCTGATAGACTTTTCAAATGGCCTGTAAAATTGTTTTGCCTAGCTTATCCACAATAAAACAAATAAGGGGAGTTTTTTGGACATTGCAGCTGCAAATGGGTTAATTTAGGATAACATTGTAATAAGATAACATCAACAGGTTAATATAAACAGTGCCGCCCACCAGGGGTGGAAAAAATAATTTTCTTCCTGCAAGCACAGCCTAAAGAAAAAAATTCACTGCCAACCAATGAGTTCTTGGGACCATAGCAAGACATTTGTCTTAAGTCTTTCTTTAAATTTTCAAGTTACAAATCTTCAACCTAAAAATATTCCCGCAGCTGTTTAACATTTCCTGCGAGCGCCGCTCATGTGCTCGCCTATTTTTTCCACCCCTGCCGCCCACACATTATGCCTAGCAATGTGAATATAGATGTACAGCCTCCAGAAAGCTAACACTATTGCATCGTCGATGAACCTACCTTTGCCGTCGTAAAACAACATCAGAGTTAAACAATTCTTGCCAAGAATTGCAAGATTTAAGTTGAATATCTAATCTTTGAGCTATCTGTACAGATGATCTATAGAAAGTCAATAATGTTAAACCATTGAGTAGCAGCACTCTCCCATTGCAAATTGTATGGCGTTAGACAGATTAAAATAATAAAATAGGGCACATCAGGTCGCATTGCCACTTAAAGGGTTAACCCATTAAGCACAAATACACCCAAATGCACCCTGCTTTACTGTTTTACTCTGTCTAACACCAGATATTTTAACCCATTAAGCACCAATGCATGCAAATGCACCCTGCTTTATTGTTTTACTCTGTCTAACACCAGGTCATTTTAACCCATTAAGTACCAGTACACCGAAATGCACCATGCTTTACTGTTTTACTCTGTCTAACACCAGATCATTTTGCTTGTCAGGGGGAGAGTACCCCCCATGTATTTCAAAATTGTAATACAGAGAAAACTTAGTGTACAAGGACAAGGTACTCTTTCAAATTTTTCAAACTTTCAATTATAAACACTTAACTACATAAAATATACCTCATTCTAACAGAGCTTTTATACACATTAAAATTTTCATTTATAGTACAATTTTTTAGCAAATTCCGATCACTAGTCAACGTCTACATTTGTAAAATAATTTCTTTACAGCAGACGGAAGCTGACGTGACAAAATTACCCAAAAACATTAAACTCTTGTAATATTTAAAAACGTCCAAGTGTCTCACAATTACACACCATTCATAAAGCATTAAAAATGAGTATATTTAAACGTTTTAACAAAAATAATTTAGTATATACATTTCGAGTTTCGAATGTCTACATTGAAAAGTGTATACTATTTATTTGACGTCAAATAGCTCGCGTTTGCAAATGGCATTCTTCACAAAAGCAAGCTAAAATTGCTGCTGTTTCAAAGACATTTACACAAAATAATAAAACGAATATCTCCCTTAATACTTTAGCCTATATATTATAGATTTTGGGTGAAATTAAAGCAACAACAGAAGCGAAAATGTGAAAGATTACAAGTCTAATACCTGAAAAGTCGAAGTGATTTCTCCGACTCGCTTGTGTTTTCAGACGAAATTTCACCATTTCTCTTGCTGGGATCGCCCCGTTTTTCCATTCTATGATAGCATTATGACCAAGGCTTTCATTATACTTAGGAACAAACGGCAGACGAACGTTTTTAGTCAACATATTTCTTGTGCAAAGTCGAGTTTGTATCCATTTCGAACTCAGATACAGACATACAGCTTTAGTTTGGTATTGCGAGCATGCGCAAATCACATTCCGCTGTGCTTTCATTTTCTATGCTCATTCCTTCCTTCCTGCCTTTCCTTTTATTTTCCTTTTTATTCATTTCATTCTTTCACATTTTCCCACCTAGGTTCATTCATTTTCATGCTCACCAACATAAAAAATGTTCACACTTTACTGTAAAATATATTGGGGCAGGAAAATTACAACACACATAAAAATGCACAAGTTGTACGTAACAAACCTACAGCAGACTTGTAGCAATGCTGTTTCAACAACTTGTCAACAAGACGTGTTCGCACTGCTTGTTCCCAGCTTGTTGACAACTTGCTACAAGGTTGTTGAGCTCAACAGACTTGTTATTGTCCTGCAAATATGCTAATAGTTTCCATATATCAACAATCCATATAGAAGTTTTACAAATATAACCATATGCAAATAAGATCTATTTATTTGAAAGATTGCAAAGATAATTTACTAAATATAATTTTTAAAACTTTTTATTCATAGTAGCTCAAAATCTTTTCATTTTTCTTCGCTCGTTTTCATCTCTGCGCTGTCTCTTTCGTAAGATTCTGCTGTATGTTCTGCCATGCGGATCGAGTTCATTTAAGTCCTGTTTAGTCCCTTTCAACGTCCACAACCAGTCTGGATATTGCTCGTCAGGACCTAGTTGACTTTCGTTACCATCTTTCAAGTAGCTTATTTTGGGTAGTTCTTCATTATGAATAACTAATAAAATTTATTGAAATAGTTAATAGGTTACAATACACCCTCAGGGGAAAGTGCGTCACTTTGGCTATGGAGCCTCGTTTTCGTGTATGTGGAGATTAATAGCTACAGCATAATGTGGCCAAGATGACATTAACATCACTGTTGTTCAATCCAACAGGAATATATTAGCATTATATACTGTTTACCCAATCAAACCTCAACCTCGTAAGCCAGGGTCTTTTATCTGCACTTGGAGCACCGTGCAGAAGTAAAAGACCCTGGCTTGCAAGGTTGATCAAACTTTTCCTTGCCTTGCTTGGAAAATGTAATGAGGCAAGGTTTTATGTGGTTTTACTTTTATACTATATATATATACTGACCTGAACAAGTAGAAAAACAAGGCATGTATCTAGAAATATTTATCACTCCATAACGCAACACATATTTTCTTAATGCTACACAATTCTTGGTCAAGCAAACAAAATTTAATATCATTTTATTAGTTATTATCAGAATTCCTTTTATAATACAACTTGTTTATAAATATTTACAATTTTACAAACCACTTTAATTTACAATAATGAAGTATTTATCTGCTTCCCAATAACACTGCTGAATTATCAACTTGCAGGCGCTGGTCGGCCGTCACTTGCGTCGTACGATGAACAGCCGCAGATTGTCCAATGTTCGCGTGAATGAATGCAAAGTCTACTCATTTTTCTGAATCAATGGACATGGTGGCCTCGAGTGCGTCCGGGTATTTCTCCATCAGTACGAGCATCAGTTTATCAATGTAGCTTCTTAGAGACTGGTTTTCACTGGTCAGATCTACATAGAGATATATAATGACTAAATATAGCTCTTTTCTAAGCTCTTTCACTTCTAAACTATTCTTCCTAGAGTAAGGAATATTCCATTTTGATCCAGTGTTACTGCTGGAGGAAACCAGAGTATCCGGCGAAAACTTGCAGACTGCACTGTTTCCTGAAAACGCTCTTCCCACGTAAGGCTGAATTCAAGTCATATTGTACCCTGGTCACAAATGTCTCAGGTGAAAGACACAGTCGCTCACTACTGGGCCACAAACACCCCTGATAGCGGTCTACTACCTTGGACATTTCGGCGAAGTTTTTCCACATCGATAGAAGTTTCATTTTTAGTATTCTTTGTTTCTTTTTTGTTACTTTCGCCTGAGAACAGAAAAATCAAGCATTACCTAGACTAACTTTATTTATAGGATAGCTCTATCAGTTCTAAACTGTTCTGCCTAGAGGTCCAGTAAGGATCATCTCTTATTGATTCAGTGTTACCACAAAAGGAAACCTAAACTAAACTAACTTTATTTATACTGGATAGCTTTATCACTCCTAAACTGTTCTCCCTAGAGGTCCAGTAACGATCATCTCTTATTGATCCAGTGTTACTACAGGAGGAAACCTAAACTAAGCCAACTTTATTTATACTGGATAGCTCTGTGAGTACTAAACTGTTCTCCCTGGTTTTCCATGAAAAAATAAAAAACTTCACGAACCCTTTCCTTTCGCAAGCGAGTTCTTCTTCTTAGGTACGACAGGATCACCTTGAAATTCAAACTTAATGGTGGAGACGCCGCGCCCTCCAGATTTTGTGACGAGAACAATAGGGCCAGGATTTGGTTTCTTCCCACCCCAGGGTTGTGTGGTGCATACCAGTTTAGCTGGTGTATGGTATTCTAAACTGTCGAGATGGTCAACGGAACATATGGTGAAGCCAAGAAAGTCGCCAGTATTGGTACCCAAGTTACATCCACGGATGGTAATCTTTGTTCCACCACGAGACGGTCCAAATCTGTTAAAAGATTGCTTATGAATACTTCACACTTTTTTATACTTCTTGTGTGTGTTGGTGTTATGTACTAAGGTGAATATGATGCCTGTGATGTTACTCTGAGTGTGCATCCACACCGGGCAAGCTGAAAAGTTTGTCCGGCTGACCACGGTGGGAATCGAACCCGTGACCTGTACTGTTTACAACATTTAATTTGCGTCTGCGTTTGTACATCCGACATTACAACACGTTCGCGAATATTGTACATGGCTTGTGTCTTGTGAAACGCCTTGATGAGAACATTCGTATTCTTCAACAATTTAAAATAAATGAATGATATTTGGTGAGAAAAAATAAATGAATGATATTTGGTGAGAAAATTGAACTTAACGTTTATGTAAATCAGCATGATTCTGTATCAGATATACAAACTCCTTCACGCTCATGATTTCTTTTGTGTTTTCTTCATGAATTGTGACATTCGTTCAGGCTATATGCAAACATATATAAGGGCCCACAGTAATTGATTTACACTGTCGTGGTGTCCCTGCCATTCTTGTCTAGGTTTGTTGTCTAGATGTCTATTTGTTGCTCTGTTACGTGTTTTGGCAAAGTTTAATAAACAAATAAATATAAAAAACCACCACCTTGGTGAGATGCCAGTTATTTCAGGAGGTCCTTTCATAGACATGACAGCTCCTAACGTCGGTAATAACTTTGGTCTTGGCATCGATGACTCCTGTGGAACAATGGATGGCGTTCGCGGAGGAACAGGTGCGGAGAGGTCTGTACTACTTGTCGTCTTTCCTGAAGACAGCCGTCTGCTTTTAGAATCATAAGGTACAGAGTCACGTCTGTCTTGTTCTAAACTTTTTGAGCAAAGTTCTAGAGTAGAAGTTGAGCCTCGAATGCCTGTTGACGCGCTAGCGATTGATTCGCGACGCTTTTCTTGTGGACTACAAATAAAGAAGTTACCCAGTATAAATAACGTTAGTCTAGTTTGGGTTTCATCCTGTAGTAACACTGGATCAATAAGAGATGATCCTTACTAGACCTCTAGAAAGAACAGTTTAGAACTGATAGAGCTACCCAGTATACTAATAAAGTTAGTTTAGTTTAGGTCTCCTCCTGTAGTAACACTGGATCAATAAGAGATGACCCTTACTGGACCTCTAGGAAGAACAGTTTAGAAATGACCGAGGTATTTAGTATAGTTTCCTTACCTTGGAGCGCTTGAAAAAAATGGATTAAACTTATTCCAAACAGTTTCCTTTTTAAATTGAGTAATCCAACAATCAAAACAGAGATCGCTTGACGTCTGTTGATGTTTTCGTTGCAGAGGAAGCCAGCGACGTTTGTGCGCAGCAGAAGGAAGATTGATTACTGGAAGAGTTATATTTCCTATTGTATCTTCACGGTCCATCACAGTGAGGACGAGAGAGGCGTTCGGGTTGCTTACATTGCTAAGGGAAAATATTGAGCTTATCAATAGGTAACAGGCCCTTTGCATAATGAGAAAAATTCGGATTGATAGGGATACAACTACCTGAAAAATACAAGGAGAACTACGACGTTTTGAGTGGGATTTTCAAAACAATGAAAAGACATTGGAACATTCTGATCACTGGATCTTGACTGGATGGCATTGAGAACAGTAGGATTTTTAAAACAATGAAAAAACAATGGAACATTCTGATCACTGGATCTTGACTGGATGGCATTGAGAACAGTGGGGTTTTTAAAACAATGAAAAGACAATGGAACATTCTGATCACTGGATCTTGACTGGATGGCATTGAGAACAGTGGGATTTTCAAAACAATGAAAAGACAATGGAACATTCTGACCGCCAGATTGACAAAAGACAACAGTACTTACATAACTCCTTCTTCATTCCAAGTTGGATTGTCGCCTTTGACAACGTCAGTTCGATATTTCTCTTTGCCTACCCCAAATATCACTGACGCTTGACACACACCTTTACATTTTAAAGAAAACATTAAACCCCACATTAAATTAGCTGGTGATTATACGTACCTTCCTTTTCAACACGTACTGCATGCATATTAAAAAGCTGTATTTTTATTTAATAGATTGAAAGTCTACCTCCTTTTTTCTTAGATTGCAAATTTCTTGCAGCATAAACTGTTAGTTTAAACAAAAAATAAACATTTTTTTAAAAACCATTGCAGTAGCAGAAAAACATGTTTAAAACACCGTTAAAACAACCAAAAAATAATTCTAACTTACCAATTATTTTCAGCTCACTTGGGTGCATCTTTTTAAAAAGTTAAAATCCTTTTAAAATCCGTTTTTGCAGTGAAAAACTTGTTTTTCATCAACTTTTTTAATTTCATATTCAAAACAGATTTCCGAAGATGATGCGAAAGTTTACGTTCGGTTACGACGAATCACGAACACCTTTACTTGTGAAATTCTGACAGATGGAAAATTGTTCTGAAATTCGTCTGAAAACTTAATCCTTAATAGTCCTAACCAAATCCTAAAGATAATCATAAACCTAATAACTAATCCGAATCTTAATCCTGAACCGAACCCTAATCCTAAACATAACTCAAGTCATAGAGTTTATAATCCTAAACTTTAGGAGGGGGTGGGGGGAATAACACAAAATTTAGGAACCTGTTGAAAAGTGCTCCACCACGAAAATCTGCCCCGCTTGCCCTTGTTGGACTTGTTGTCAAGATAATAATATACAAAGTCAATAAAAGAGTGAAACTTTTAATATATATATTTAATAGTTCCAAAACTAATAAATAGCTCCTTCTGTTTCTTCATACCAAAAATAAAGTGGAATTTTCAAGCCTTTGTCATTCATTACTACATAGTCTCGATGCAAGATAAATATAAGTGCAGAAAGGCCATACATCAAACACGGAAAACCAACATTAATACACTTGATCACTGTATAGAATCTGTTCTCGACTGTCAGATCTTGCCAGGGTCTTTGGCTGCAGTGGTATTTTATAAATGGAAAGCAACCGGTTCGTAAAATATGATAATTTATTCCATCCACATTCCAGTTAAAGTGTGACAGTCCAAACTGGTCATTCTGGACAAAGGTGTAAGGTACAAAATATGATGTCCACGGAGGCATACCCCTTTGTCGTAAATACATGCTCAAAACGTCAGACACTTTTGGTCGATGTGATGTCTGCCAAACTGAGGAGATAAGTTCTTTTGCTATTGAGAAACGCCTTTTCCAAAACATAGTTTATTTCAATCTTACGGTGAGCACATTTTTATCCAAAAATTCTCAATTCCTCCATTGGTATTTCTTTTCATGTTTTCATGCCTTCCCATTTTTATGTACCTACAATTAATGTAACTTGAAGTATTCATGTGGGGCAGCGTCAGACACTATAAAAGACATAAAAGGGCAAAGGTTTGGGGGGTAAGCCGTTACCCAGCAATAATTCAACTTAAGAAATATAGTTCAAAATTAACATAATTTGCAAGTGAAACATGTTGCCTAGATTGCCCAAAAATTTCACATGGAATTTTGTCTTTGAAATTATCACATATTGCAACTTTATAATATGTCATTAATTAACATTGTTCTTCATTCAATAATCAATAGTTAAAACAATTACTATAAATTGAAGGAAGTTTTTTTTAAACAGGAAATCAGACCCTTGGTTAGACGTGGCAACGTGTCATGTCTAGCTTGTCTACCCACACAGACAAATCACAACAAAACAAAGGCTAACAATGTTGCTTCGTAGATATTTCCTCCGAATGGAAAAGAGTTTCTTCTCGACAGCAAAGACACAAATTCAACAAAAACCTACTCTAGCATACGGTGAAAGAGTTGTATTCCAAGGACCGGCGGCAGAGCCGTGTCTTTCGACAGAGCAAGCCGAACTACCCCAGATAAGCGAAGGAGAAATTTTAGGTCAAATTAAAGCAGCCACCATATGTGGCTCAGATTTACATACGTTTCTTGGGAAACGGAATGAGCCTGTTCCAAGGTATAGTATTAATAGAAATTTGCGGTATATAAATTTAAAATTTTATGATTGTTTAAAATTATCAAGTAAAGTACACTTTATGAGTACAGTATAAATAAATTTGAGACACATTATATTATAAATATAAATGACATGTCAAATATACATGCCACCAACAAGAACAAATATGAAATTATTTCAGCTAATACAGACGTTTTATTTATTAAATTAGGTTGATTTAATGGATTTTAAAAGCATGGATTTTGTTATATTCTTGGTAATCGACGTTCTAATATTTGTTACATTATAATCAACGTTCATTATTTTCATTCTAATCGACGTTCTAATTGTATGTTTGCAACTTTTTGGACCGATGTATACTTGATTTGTTTGGACAAAGAAAAGATAGTTGTCTAATATTAATCATTTATCTGTGTATAAACATGGCAAACAGACGAATCATCCTGTGTATTATTAAAGTTTGGTAGTTCGACAATCATGCTTGAGGTCTTCGTTTTCTTGTAGTATATTGGGCCACGAAGGCGTTATAGAGGTTATTGATCATGCGTGCGATAATTCAAACATCAACAAAGGAGACAGACTTACTTTTACTATAGCAGATTTTTGTCAAAATTGTGAACGATGCCACAGTAATTTACATCAGAAATGTCATTCTTTATTCAAGGTGAGAGGTTTGGCATGTGATTGTCATGTGATTTAATTTGGAAATGACATGGGCAAAGCATGTGATGTTGTCACATGGGATAATCAGTGTGGTCAAGGTCAATTAAATAGGTTTTGAATGGTTGATCACATGATCATGACTATAATGATGATCATGGTTGTGATGATGGTTGTGATGATGGTGATGATAGTGGTCATGATTATGATGATCAACCATGATGATGGTGACTGATGGTAGTACAATAGTGATTATAATGATGGTGATTATGATGGTGATTGGTGATGATAGTCATGATGATGATATTGGTCATGGTCATTGCTGGTGGTAGTCATGATTATGATGGTGGTGATGATGAAAATGGTGACAATGTTTGGTGGTAATGGCTGTAGTGATGGTATCATGATGCTTGTGATAGTGGTCATGGTGGTGACGATGATGAAGATAATTATGATTGGTGGTGGTGATGATGATGGTGATTGTAATGTTAATGATAGAATAACAAAACAAATATTAAAAATTCTTTCCCCAGTATGGCCACTCGCACATATCAGATGGTACAGGGTGGAACGGCTGTTATGCGACTCATATTGTGTTACGCAAAGGAACGCATGTTACCAAACTGCCAGATAATTTACCCAGTAGAATTGCAGCACCATTGAACTGTGCTCTGGCGACAATGGTGAATGCTGTTAATCCTGTGGTGGACTTGAATTCCTTGGAAAAACAGCGGAAGTTGAATAGCAAGAAAACAGCTTTGATTCAGGTGAATTAATGTCGAAAGCATCACGTTTATTTGACAAAAGCTCGAATCTTCTATAAAAGAATACCATCCTATTCTGATTCATCATATTCTATTTTCTTCCATTATATTATATTCTCATCCATTCGCTTTATCCCATTCTATTATATTCCATAATGTCCCGTTCTGATAAAGAAACGCATATTACCAGCATGCATATTGCAAGTACACTGATCAACAAGAAATTGTTTTCATTGATGTAGGGTGCTGGCTTGCTAGGTCTCTATGCAGGCATACTATTCAAAGAAGCTGGGTATAAGGAAATATTTTGCTCAGATATCCACCATGATCGCTTGGACATGGCAGCAAAATTCGGGGCTCTGCCAATAAAACTGGGTAAGGAATAGTTTTACTGTCTTTATTTGTCGCATATTTTAAAGAGCAGCTTTGAGATTATTTATAAACATCACCAGTCTTTTGTAGGTAGCGAGGAAGAGTTCTCTTTGAAGAATGATTCATGCGATGTTGTGCTCGAGGTAATGGTTTAAATACGCTGCCCAACAATTGTGATATTACTTTCCTAACGATGTTTATCCTAACCCACCCTGTCAACTTTCCTTGTGGGAGGAAACCGGAGAGAACCCACGACTTTCAGCAGAGCGTTGACTGACTCTTCTCTCGTTCTCAAAAGTGAAAGGCGCTTTCACTGACGAAGTCCTATACCCCCTAACTTCGCAGACATACACCATAGTTTTATTTGTTCTCAGGCATGCGGTGTTAAAAGTGTATTCAATGAGGGGATGAGAGTGATCAAACCTGGTGGTACTTACGTTCTCACTGGTATGGTGCATCCTGACTCGAAACTTGATGTCACCGCTGAACAGATTATACGAAAATGTTTAACTATACATGGTAAGCGAACAAGCCTATCTTCACACGAGACGGGACGAAACAACAACAACAACAACGACAACAACGACAACAACAACAACAACAACAACAACAACAACAACAACAACAACAACAACAACAACAACAACAACAACAACAACAACAACAACAACAACAACAACAACAACAACAACAACAACAACAATAGCAACAATAGCGACAGCACCAGGAACAACAAGAACCACAACAGCAACAGTAACCACAACGACAACAACAACAACAGCAGCAGCAACAGCAACAACACACAACACACAACAACGACAACAACAACAACAACAACCTACAACACCAACAACAGCAAATTACTACAACAAACTACAACACCAACAACAGCAAATTACTACAACAAACTACAACACCAAAACCAACAATCTACCATTCTTTCCATTTTCAAGGCATCCACAATTACGGACCAGCCCACCTGGATCAAGCTGTGAAATTCTTAAGTGACACAATCGATAAATACCCGTATGAAGACTTGATCAGCCCGTCCTACAGTTTACATCAAATTAACGAAGCAATTGAACTCGCAAAATCACAGAAATATTTCCGAGTTTGTATCGAACCTAGGGAAAAATCAAACTGATGGAATAACAACAGTTGAAAATTGAGTCAGTTGGTTTAGAACTTTTAGTTAAGTTATTTAATATTATCGTTAATTTCATATCTACACGTTTTTATAAATTATATTTAAACTAATATTACATAACCAGGAACAGTTGCGAAAAATGCAACTATCGGACCCTCTCACAGGAATCCAACCTGCGATTCTGGTGCATAACCAGCACGTATAACTCGCATATGTTATACGTGCTGGTGCTCCCCAATTAGCCATTCCGAAGTTGATGAGTGGACTGGGGACGAGTGTTAAAAAGTGCCCAAATTAAGAAATGAACCAAATCACTAAAAAGACCACCTCAACATTAGTAAGTATACAAAGTTTGAAGACGTTTACATGAATATCCATGAATAATAAGCTTCGAAAAGCGTGGTATTTAGGGAAAGTACATTTATTATGCCGAGGGGGGGGG
>CACRXK020001426.1:0-54711 GCA_902702795.2 Paramuricea clavata | reverse complement strand
TAACTTTATTTATACTGGATAGCTCTATCAGTTCTAAACTGTTCTTCCTAGAGGTCCAGTAAGGATCATCTCTTATTGATCCAGTGTTACTACAGGAGGAAACCTAAACTAAACTAACTTTATTTATACTTGATAGCTCTATCAGTTCTAAACTGTTCTTCCTAGAGGTCCAGTAAGGATCATCTCTTATTGATCCAGTGTTACTACAGGAGAAAACCTAAACTAAACTAACTTTATTTATACTGGATAGCTCTATCAGTTCTAAACTGTTCTTCCTAGAGATCCAGTAAGGATCATCTCTTATTGATCCAATGTTACTACAGGAGAAAACCTAAACTAAACTAACTTTATTTATACTGGATAGCTCTATCAGTTCTAAACTGTTCTTCCTAGAGGTCCAGTAAGGATCATCTCTTATTGACCCAGTGTTACTACAGGAGGAAATCTAAACTAAACTAACTTTATTTCTACTGGATAGTTCTATCAGTTCTAAACTGTTCTTCCTAGAGGTCCAGTAAGGATCATCTCTTATTGATCCAGTGTTACTACAGGAGGAAACCTAAACTAAACTAACTTTATTTATACTGGATAGCTCTATCAGTTCTAAACTGTTCTTCCTAGAGGTCCAGTAAGGATCATCTCTTATTGATCCAGTGTTACTACAGGAGGAAACCTAAACTAAACTAACTTTATTTATACTGGATAGCTCTATCAGTTCTAAACTGTTCTTCCTAGAGGTCCAGTAAGGATCATCTCTTATTGATCCAGTGTTACTACAGGAGGAAACCTAAACTAAACTAACTTTATTAATTTATACTGGATAGCTCTATCAGTTCTAAACTGTTCTCCCTAGAGGTCCAGTAAGGATCATCTCTTATTGATCCAGTGTTACTACAGGAGGAAACCTAAACTAAACTAACTTTATTTATACTGGATAACTCTATCAGTTCTAATACTGTTCTGCCTATAGGTCCAGTAAGGATCATCTCTTATTGATCTGAGTGTTACTACAGGAGGAAACCTAAACTAAACTAACTTTATTTATACTGGATAGCTCTATCAGTTCTAAACTGTTCTTCCTAGAGGTCCAGTAAGGATCATCTCTTATTGATCCAGACAGTGTTACTTCAGGAGGAAACCTAAACTAAACTAACTTTATTTATACTGGATAACTCTATCAGTTCTAATACTGTTCTTCCTAGAGGTCCAGTAAGGATCATCTCTTATTGATCCAGTGTTACTACAGGAGGAAACCTAAACTAAACTAACTTTATTTATACTGGATAGCTCTGTCAGTTCTAAACTGTTCTTCCTAGAGGTCCAGTAAGGATCATCTCTTATTGATCCAGTGTTACTACAGGAGGAAACCTAAACTAAACTAACTTTATTTATACTGGATAACTCTATCAGTTCTAATACTGTTCTGCCTATAGGTCCAGTAAGGATCATCTCTTATTGATCCAGTGTTACTACAGGAGGAAACCTAAACTAAACTAACTTTATTTATACTGGATAGCTCTATCAGTCCCCTGATATAAAGGTTAAGCAAGAAGCATCTCTTAGCAATCCAGTGTTACAACAGGTGGAAACTATACCTCAGTGATTTCATCTCTCCCCTCAAGGATGGACAAAGCCACAGCAATGGCTTCCAATGTTGATAAACTGTTTTTGGTTGGTTGTGTCCGAATGACGTAATTACTCCTCATGTTTTCATTTAATTGCACCTAGATCAACGACAATTATGAGTATGTCAGTCAGTCGGTCAGTTAGTTAGTTTTTCAGCCAGTCCGTAACTTTCTCTGTCAATCTTCTACCTTTCTCGCTTGTTGCAATGCATCATTTCGTTTAAATATCAATCTAGCTTGACGCCATGTACCGTCTGGTACCACAAGGTTGTACTTCTGAGAGGAGCTCGATTCTTTCACTACTTCTCTCAAATCTGTTGCTACAATATTAAACATGATATATATTCATATTAAGAACAGCAGTTTACAATATTCTTACACCATACAAAAGTACAATTATACACAGCAATAACGTAGATCTCTCATAGTTTATCCTGACCCTTTCTCACACCCTACCCCCACCCGACCCTAACCAGTTCTTATGGTAACCCTTCTGGCCACATGTTTGCAGGAAGAACACCAGTCCTACATATACACTTGAAAATAATCCCACTTCCAGATTCGAACCCAGCGATAGCATAGACAATTAGGCGAGTGCCTTAATTTTAAACCAGTCAAGTGATTAACAACTAACCATTTGCATCCGGATAAAGTACCAATGTTTGTGGACTTTTCAAAAGTTTGTGAAGAGCCTGGTATTTCTCTTGAGAATATCGAACATCATTATATACAATGCATTTGTCCTCGGGTAGGCAAGCAGCCAATAATGGCACCGTTGTTAGGGTCCGACGACGCTAAATGAAATATTCACGTATCAACTAATGCATGAAGGACTAAATTTACACTGTATCAAATAGCTTTCCATAGCATGAAAAACACCTAGATCTGTATCTTTCAGGAACACTATTTTCAGAAGAATTTTGCAACAAGGAGATGTTGTTTTGCTCAGCTTCTGAAAGTTGTACATTGCGTATCGGATAGGTGCTTTTTCGCACCACTATGAAAAGCTATCCAGTATAAATGTAGCCTCAATGTCAAACTGATCTGCAGCATTCAATTTAAGTAATTAGCATACTTCTTCCGGATGTTGCAAGACGTAAACTGTTGTCGAGATTTCTAATGGCTTGTCAGGAAAAGCTTCGCAAAGGCACACTTTTGCAGGCCGCCTTAAAAAAATACATGTATAAAATAAATCACGATTATGTCCATTAAGCATTTGACTGTTTTTAAACAATAATTTTGAGACAATTGCAAGAATCTCTCTTCTACCTGAGAATCCGGTACAATATTAAAATGTAAAGCAATGGGCCATTCCATTTAATATAGCCATTCCATTTAATATAGCCACCCCCTTCCCCTGTTGAGGGAATGAGGGGTCCATTCATAATCCCCTTTATAGCCCTTAGGATAGAAACATTTTGGACCCCTTTGGATGCAATTTCTGGAAGTTAACACATAGGATATATTTAAGGCCCATTGCCAAAATTTTCCGCAGAAAAAATTGTAAAATGTGATTGGCCTCAATAAGGGCCATTCCATTTAAAATCCCCCCCCCCCCTACGGATGGGTCAGTAAAATTTTAACCCCTACGAAAAAAAGATCAAAGTGCCGACACAAAACACCCCTCAGAAATTTGTAAATTTTCCCCTTACCCCTCAGAAAAATCGCAGAGATCAAAGGATGCCGACAGGCTTAACCCCTCAGAAACGACTTTTTGAGTCATCCTTCAGGAAAGCTCATCCGTGGGGGGGGGGGGACATTAAATGGAATGGCCCTAAGGGAAGGGCGGGGGTCGGGACACGAGAATCAAACTGTATAAAATATGCAACAAATAGTGGCCTCATAGTATAAATTCAGCTTGAAATGCGATTCGTGTCGAAGACCTACTTGCATCGGTCACAGATGGGTCGTTTTGCACGAGTTTTCTTGCTATTTTCATTGCCTTTGCTTTTATTTACTTCGGACAAGCTTTTCGCAACTTCTCCGCGATCAGCCATTCTGAATGTGGTGGCAGGGTATATGTGGATAAATGACTTAGTCACAGATGTACTCAGTTATCCACTTCAATCCCAAGTGGGGTATTAGAATGTGCACGAAAAAAATGAAAATATACAAAGAATTGAAAGCAAAAAAAAACATGAATAGGGTGAAATCGAAACGACTTATTTACGATCAGAGTGTTGCAGGCAAATGGTTAATCGTCTAGGATAATGAGACTACATCAGGTTCTGACTGGCGCTGCGAATACAAGCGAAAATAACGCGTCTGTAGCATATGGATGTGTAGAAGACCACCCATTTATTGTGAGTAAATGTCGTGTTTATTTGAGACTTTGCCCGTTTTCATGCAATCGGTTGTCTTTGGGATTTATTTGAGGTTTTAAATGGCTAGTTAAGATAGTGATTTGCCCTGATTTTTTCATAAATCTAGGTAATTGAAGTTAATTTGTTATAAAGTCAATGTACATTTGGTCTGTAGCCAAGCATGACCTTTGATGATCGTCATATTATTATAATATTTTCCGATCACATGATAATAAAGGGGTTGTTAGATTCCTATAATAGTTTATTCATCTTGGTTTTCTAATTATAATTTCACACAATCCATGTGTGGAGATTCCAAATAGACCAACACAGAAGAACTCTTACTGGATGTCTAGGAAGAACAGTTTAGAACTAATAGAGCTATATCTAGTATTTAAATTTAGTTTATAAATCTAATTGACCCCGGAAGTGCTTACATCACACAATTTTCAATCCATCCCTGACTGGAAAGTTTGGAAATTGTGCGGTCGAGAATTCGAAAATT
This sequence comes from Paramuricea clavata, assembly GCA_902702795.2. Taxonomy (NCBI): domain Eukaryota; kingdom Metazoa; phylum Cnidaria; class Anthozoa; order Malacalcyonacea; family Plexauridae; genus Paramuricea; species Paramuricea clavata. The sequence continues at coordinate 50,278 of CACRXK020001426.1, read as the reverse complement.
TAATAGTATAAATATATAGAAGGCATCAAAATTGCGCGCCTGATATCTCGGCCGCCTATTACAAACTTTCCATAGTGGAATCCGTCTAAACATTAGGTATATGCAAAGCAATGTGGGATGCATGTGGGTAAAATATTCACTGTTTGACCATGACATATGGACTTTCTAAGGTCAATTGGGTAATGTACATCTGTGTACAATTGTATATCCTGGTTTCCAGATCTCTACCAGTTCTAGTTAGGATCTTGGTAACTGGATGGATAACTCGTAAAAAATATATTTCCCTAAATGTTCCTGTACATCCATTCAGGTCTATAGTTCGGGCTGTGATGTTGTCATCTTGGACAGTAAATTTGAACGGGTTCAGATCGTCACTAGACAATGTGCTACAAGCAACCATGTTGGCCTGATATCTTGCTCAGAAACTGATGGAAAAGTAAGAGGATTGAAATAACCAGATCTGTTGGATAGACATCCTTTTAGGTTTAACCCATTAAGTTACAGGGCTTTCTCATTGATGAGTAAAATTGTCTGGCGTTAGACAAGTAAAAAATAAGTAGGGCAAACTGGTGCACATTGCGGCTCAATGGGTTAATGTTGCTAGCAGTTTCACTTGCCCATATCAAAGAATCTAGACAATGTCAAAAGTAACTTTTCAAAGTTGTAACTGTACCATTATACAGACACTTACAGTGATAAAAATTCACACTTTGTGGCATGTGTATGCCAGGGGTGGATCTACCACCTGCCCCCCATAGTGGTGTCCAGCACCCCCCTTGAAGAAAACTCTCGGTTATGAATACTACTTATTATATTGAAACAATTTACAATTGATTTTTGAATACACAAGAAAATATTCGGCACCAATACGGTGGGTCACCATATTACATAGCACTTTTCTTAATTTTTGCCCTCAATACAAGTACTGTGAGGACAAATTTAACGAATAATTCTAGTGCTCAGAATGTAGGAAATGGCATTTCAGGTTTTCAAATTTCAAAAATTTTCTGAGTGAGAATGCCCCCGGACCCCCATAGTATTGCAACTCCTTCTGGAAAACCTCCACCCCCTCTAACATATCAGGCCAGATCCCCCCCTGGTGTACGCCCTCAGAATTGAGGCGATACGACAAAAAAGGTGGAAAAATTACTAATGCATGATATATGCCCATTGCCACCAAATTCACTAAGTAACATATACATATACAGGCTGAATTTACATAAATACTTGGCTACCTTATATATATGCTTACACTATCCGTACAGTGGTTGTGTTAATAGGCAACACGGTAAAAGTAGGGTGGCTTAATGGGACTTAATACATTTTAGATCGCAGTTGCTTATGGGAAGAAGATCAGAGTTTTTGGTCCAAAAACAACGGATGCAAGTTCTCAAAACAAAGTAAGTAAAGCTTGACAAATTATTACATAAATACGTAATACTTGACAAGCAAAGCTATAATTAATTAAATACAATAATTATTAGTTGAAAATATATTGAATAGTATGTCATTATTCAATAAATTCTGCCTAGTTGGATACAGGGCATGTTCATGGCAACTGGCACGGTTGTTTACACTCCTGAAACATCTCAGCCAATCTACCAGTAATGCCTAGAATATCCAATGCTTGATTATAATGAGATTTATTTGTTTTGCTAGTCTTTGCCATTTCAATGGTCCTTGGTGTCTGAGATAACAACAAGCTACACCTTGAACTGTCTGTCGTGGGATAGAGATGGTTTGTATATTGTTTGTGTTTGGCATATGATGATAAACTGTTGACATTTATACGAGCAAGAAAACTGATTAAACTACATCACTCAATTCTTAGTATACAATACAAGACTACTACATGTATAATGAAAAAATTAACATGATTTTCTCACTCTGATAACTACAGGTAGACCACCATCAGCTGTACGATAGTGCTTAGTGAAATTGACTAATCTGAAGTCTGAACAGCATTTCTTTGAATAAATAACTCTTTGTTTTCTTCAGGAAGGCGACTTCTTACCGGGGGTGACCTTATTGAATTATGGATAGAATCTGACCAGAGTACGTTTCGACAAGTTTTTTGGAAGAGCGTGTGGAAATGCGAAACACCTACTCCAGTCTATTATATTGAGTTCTCATCTGATGGAGCGTATTTTGCATCATTTGGCAAGGTTTGTGTGTCTAAATTGTGTGATTTAAGTTTACTTGGGTGCGATGATTTAAGATTTTTAGTCGTATCTGACTGGTACGCCAATAGTTGTTGCCGCGTACTTGCGCTAGTACAAATTCAGTATTCAATGTGTACTTAGTCTTTAAAAATAAGGTCATATAAAAGTGCAAGTTTCTGAAACGTATGTTCAGACTACCAGGTAGAAAAAGAAGCACAATATTATTGCAATATACAAACAATCAACGTTTCTTCGTGCCATCAGTCCATTCATGTTTCATGCCAAGACGTCTCAGACACATGATATACCAACTAAATTACGATATGGCAAGGTCATATGTTGTACCAGCAAAAAGTTACGTGGAGCTTTGTGATGTTATTGTCGCTACCTATGCCGACACAGACCATTCTACTTTTAACTAGTATTTCACTCTGTCCATTGCGGAAGATTTTGCTCATCACTCATCAGGGAAAGTATTCTTCTTTGATGGGTTAATATGTGGATTTTGTTTCTAGAATGACTGCCTGGTGAAAGTATGGTTTGAAGTTGACAAAGGTGTGTGTCTCAGTTTGTAAAGTTTCAGTGTAATGTACAACAAAACCCAAACTAAGATTCAAATTCTTATTTTCTCTCTTACACGTCAGGTGATGCATCAAATAACGAGGAGGAGACGCCTTATTATGATTTCTTGTATATCCCGCATCCACGTCCCGTCACTGGAATGTCGTGGCGAAAGACAAGTCCCTTTATGCCTCGGTAACTTTGCTTTTGAATTGTGTATTTTTAACTCTACTAGCCTGATTTTCACTCTACTAGCCTGTGATTCCGGTGCAGCGCTCTAACCAACTGAGCTAAAGGGGCCGGTTGTTCAAAGCTGGATTAGCGCTAACCCTGGGTTAAAATTTAATCTGCTGTCTTAGTTTATGTATTTCTGCACGTCTGTTTATTTCAAAACGTCAGAAGAAGAAAACTCCTGCTGATTCAGACAAGATCTCCGAATAAATTTATATACAAGCTGTTAAATTTATATACAAGCTAGAAGTTTGCTTTGGATTTTGGTTAAAGAGTTCTAACCACAAGTTCTTATTTATATATACAGTATATAGTAAGTGATGCCAGTATATCGAGATTTTTGGGCATTTCTATCAAGCGAGATACATACCATATCTTATACTAGCGTCACTCACAGTATTATATAAGACAACTGGAGTCTATTGCTCAGTTGGGCTGACGTCGAAATTGTAATTGTTGGTTATATTTGTTTAGAAATTGCGTTGCAAACGTGCTGTTAACTTCGTGCGTGGATAACGTTTGCCGTATCTGGTGTGAGACGTTGGAGCAGAAATCAAATCACGATTCACCGGACGACCTGAGTCCAACTCACTGCGAACGACATCGGTTCATCCCGAAATCAAAGTACATCACGCACGATGTTTCCACTTACGATTCTGACGACTTCCAAACCAACCATCATTTTCACATAGCTGCCAGTATCGACCCAACGAAAGATATTCCAGTGATGTCGACAGTAACTTATTTCACCGCTACGGAAAATCATAGTTCCTTTGTGCTACATTGGGTGAACAATAAAGAAATGTATATGACATCTATAGCAAACTTGTTGTTAGGATCTCCTAGTGTGACTGTCGAAGTTGAAAGTGCTGGGAGTGAATTGTCTGTTGGAAGTGGAAACATGATGGATAGTCCGTATGTTAATCTGACGGGAGATGAGGACGTCGGGGAGACTGGCCAGGCTGATAAGAACGAAGGTAATGTGTATTGTATATGATGTAAGGTATCTATCATACACGAGAAATAGCACGGTAGCACAGAATAGAGAGAAACAGAAGATCATACTATTCTGACACTGCAATCGACCAACGAAAAATCCGTTGGCTCGAGCGGGATTTGAACTCGCATCTTCGGGTATCTAGACCGCCGCTCTACCCATTGAGCTATCGAGTCAACGACGCGACAAGCGTTAAGTCGTCACGAAAATATTGCGTGCACTTAAATTAGATAAGACTCGCTACCAATCCCCGTTGACTCGATAGCTCAATGGGTAGAGCGACGGTCTATGTAGATGATTTTGGCGTAACCGTCATCAAAATGCTGACGCCATGGTTATGTGAGGCATTCATACCCCTAATAATATTCAAAATAGCGGACGTCCAGGGGGGTGAACGCCTCTCATAAGCGCACTGGCTAGGACCATGGCGTCAGCATTTTGATGACGAATCATGCCGTGGCAGCGGTTATGCTTTTTTGGCTGAGTCGACCTATTAATTTAACAGTATTAGAGAGAGTCTTAATTTAACACATTTTCGTGTTTTAGGAAATTCTACAAGCGTCCAGATGGCATCTTTTCCTCCAAATGAAGACGTTTATCTAAAAGATGACCCTGAATTTCACAATGACAACTTATTATCCCAATTCAGTTCACTTCTCCGTGACTGGCAAAGCACTCCAGACTCGCTGCTTGCGATCAACCCTGCGGATGGTTCACTTCTTATGTTTCTAGTCGAATCATTGGATTCCGCCCTGGGCGCCGACTTTAAACAAAGTCAAATCAGCTTCTCGTCATGTATACCTGACGTGTTCCCGTCTGCAGACGCGCATTCATTACTTCAGAACCTCGTCCTCTACCGCTTACCTGGAAAGCTAAACATGCAAACGAGTAACCCTACTGACCACTCTGGTATATATACACATGGCCGTTCAACCAAGACTTCAATTTTAGGACAAGCTTCGCCAAGTCTGTCCCTAGTGTCAGTTGAAACCGGTGCACACCCCCCTGTTGCAATGATAACAACACACAAGGATGGCTCTATGAATCAGTGGCAAGTTGACTTCGCAGATAATACCGCTTTCTCGACACTCATCTCCTTGTCGCATCTAACCCGGCTCTCTGGTCACCGTTTCCCATTAACAGGCATGTTCCCGCATCCTTCGCTGCCATTATTGTTGTCAGTGTCAACTTTTACAGCTAAAAGTGAAAAGATTGCAGAGTATGGGGGCTCGGAGGGTAATGCTGGGGGATGCAGGGATCAGCAAATACTTGGAGATGGTAAGGACGATGAGAAACATGGTACACAGGAACTTGGAGATTGTTGTCAGTTTCAAAACAGTCCGGAATCCAATGAACACGCTGATAACTCAACGTCAAATGGATTTACATTCAGTGAACTAATTCTCTGGCAGTGCGATAGTGTGTTTCCACTTTCTCAAACGGGAGGAATTATGGAACTGGCTAAATTAACATCCACAACTCAAGACGCTTTCGACAAGATTGCCTGGCTGCCCAAGCTCTTCATTCACCCTCTTCTTACGTTTGATAGCTCAGTTGCTCTTTCCCCCAAGTCAGTCTCCCCTTGTGCATGTTTCATCGCCTCGGACGATACTGGACTACGGTTCTACCAAGTAGTTTTGGACGGGCGAGCTTTGCTTGATTTCCTGTCTGGAAAACAAAACTACAGAAGACGACCTGAGCGATTTAATAGCTTCAATAGTGAGGATGGGGAGGGATATACTACTAGTTACCCCGCTGTATCCACCGTTAACCATTTGTTACATTGTATTGTCAGCGACCAATCAGGACCGAAGCCTGGAAGTGTATTGAAACTATGCCGACTCAAGAGTTCAAGAGATGTACTCAGAAATCCACTCTTTCTCCACGTATTTTCAGAGCATGCTATTGCTGAGGGTTGTTCACCCGGTGGGACAAAGTGCCCCCATGATGATCTATTTGAAGATATTTTTTATCTACTGGCATTAGAGAATACCCAACCCCCCGGTGATAATAGGACAAGATCAGCCTCCCAGGGGGGTGAGACACGGACAATGATTCATATGTGGAGAATTGAGATTACAACGAGTAACAAAGACGATAGTGGGTCGACGAGTGAGTCGCCTTTTAGCCCGCAAGATCCTGCGCCCGCAACTTCGTTTTCAGACCTCCAAGAGAACCTTAAATGCGGGATCAGATCACGTAAAGTGTTGACGACATACCTCGATCTCCCCGATGGCGTGTATGTTACTATGGCAACGGCATCTGCAAACACTTTATCAGCGGTATCTGAAAATCGCGTATGCTCAATGCCGTTCTTGATATCTACGACTTGTTCCGACGCTGTTTTACGATTCTGGTCGTGTGATGTTCGAGATTTGTCGGAAAGCAGTTCAGAGTGGACTTACTCTTGGACCGAGTGTAGCATTAGGAGGCCTGGGACTAGCATAGAGAATCCTGACACGCTCGCGGGTATTGATGGGATACCTATATCCATGGACTGTGCCAATACTGGCAGAATTGCTGTAGTTGTACGTAAAGGTAACTACATTGCGATAGAATTGTTTTGTCTTTCAAAATAAACCAAGTGACTGGCTATTGAAACTTCGTACTAAAACTAACTTTATTTATACTGGATAGCTCTATCAGTTCTAAACTGTTCTCTTTAGAGGTCCAGTAAAGATCATCTCTTATTGATCCAGTGTTACTACAGGAGGAAACCTAAACTAAACTAACTTTATTTATACTGGATAGCTCTATCAGTTCTAAACTGTTCTTCCTAGAGGTCCAGTAAGGATTATCTCTTATTGATCCAGTGTTACTACAGGAGGAAATCTAAACTAAACTGACTTTATTTATACTGGATAGCTCTATCAGTTCTAAACTGTTCTCCTTATAGACGAGTTGTATGAACAATAATAGTTTACTTTTTTTAAGATGTTCTCGAGAAAACTGAAGACCAATCACAGCACAACTACAGCGTCGTTGTTTGGGAAAGCGAGTCAAGTGGAAACATGGAATGGGTCGTGGAAGATTCATTTGGAATCGAAGAAGACTTCAAGGGTTCCGAATCCACGCAACACGCATGCGCTCGATGGTTCTCGTGTGAAAATGGCCTTTTTGTATTGGTGGTCGGCATTGGCAGTTTGATACATCTATACAGTCTGGTTGAGACTCCAATGGGAGAGCAAGGTTTTAAAGAAGGGTCTATGGGCCATCGCTATAAAAAGATCACCTCAGTTGAGACTCGAAGTTGTGCTACACCCAGTGAGCTAGGTAAGTGTTATACTGGGTAGCTCTATCAGTTCTCCATTATTGATCCGGTGTTACTACAGGAGGAAACCTAAACTAAACTAACGTTATTCATACTGGATAGCTCTATCAGTTTTAAACTGTTCCCTGTAGAGGTCCAGTAAGCGTCATCTCTTACTGATCCAGTGTTACTACACGAGAATCTTGAAAAAATCTGCGATATTTAATACAGTCAAAGCAGCACTAACCACTCGTATATTCCGTTAAGGGATCTTTATTTCCTTTGTCCGTCGCGGTTTGCTCGTTGTGGGGATTGGGTACGAGGTCCATGTTTACTCTCAGTGGAAGGATGAGAAGACCACTGACAAGGATGTCGTACCTTCCGATGCTCTCCGAAGTCCAGGACTGTTTAACGAGGTTCTCCGACGCAATCCGACGTTACCGCAGTACCATCCGAAGTATCTGATGGAGTTACTGGACTTTGGGAAACTGAGAAGAGTTCGCGCGATCTTGAATCATTTGGTAAGTGCTCAGTGGAATGATTCCTTCTGCAAAACTCTTATATCGAGTGATATGCCCGAAATCCTGATCTTTTTACCATGAATTTAAAGCCTGAACTTAAGCACTGAACTTAAGCACTGAACTTAAAAGTCTGACAACGCTTTACTGTAGCAATGTCTAGTTTTAAATACGCGAAGTAACTGCAACTATGTTGTTAGTTTTTCTAAATTTTATATTTTCCCATATTTTGTCTTCAGGTTCGTTGCGTTGCGGGCGAGGAGGCGATACAAGCTGCGGTGTACCATAACGACGATACCTCGCGTAACAGAACAAGAAGTGTCATCAGTACATTAAGTCGAACAACATCTCTTTCCACCACTCCAGTTGATACTCCGGCCAGAGCTGGAGAGACGAGTCATCATTCGTGTGTTGATTGTATCCCTCCCATACCAATCTTTGATTTACTGGCTGCAGATAATGATGATAGTGGGAACAGCCATAGAGGTATGAACTAACTAACTTTACTAACTAGCTTTATACTGGGTAGCTTTATGAGCCCGGTGTTATTATGCAGAAGGAGACCTAAACTAACTTTATTTATACTAGATAGCTCAATTCTAAACAGTTCTTACTAGAGGTCCAGTAAGGCCGATCATTTATTGATCCAGTGTTGCTACCGGAGGAAACCTAAACTAAACTAACTTTATTTATACTAGATAGCTCTTTCAATTCTAAACTTTTCTTCCTAGATGTCCAGTAGGGATCATCGATTATTGATCCTACAGTAACCTAAACTAACTTTATTTATACTGGATAGCTCTATTACTTTTAAACTGTTCTCTATGGAGGTCCAGTAAGGATCATTCATTATTGCTCCAATGTTACTACAGGAGGCAATTGGAATACGCGAAGAAAACTTCAAACGTCAAAGATAATGGGGCTGGTTGTCATAATTATTATTTTTTAACTTTTTTCTTAGATGGTGTAAACACGGATACAAATGCTACCAAGGAACAACCAGAGGAAAATGACTACAGTGAATTGTTCAGTACTTCGTTGAAGAATAGTTTTGAGTCTGAGATTTCAGACCATTTTCCAATAATTCACAGTTCCAGAGCGCCCATGAGTCCTGTCCATTTTGGTCTAGCACAAGCCGGGTTACTCTCAGAACACCTGAGTAAGAAACAGTTGCCAGGTTTGACAAGGACTGAGCAGCTGGAACTACAAGCGTTGGCTGATACTCTCGCTACAACTAAAAATGACCTCGAGGAAAGCACATCGGAGATTGATAGAGGATTAAAGTTTGCAAGAAAATCTGACTTAGGTAGGTCTAATATGAAATATATGGCACACAAGGAGAATATGTTAATTATATAGAGAATAATACATGGGTGCGCGGCAATACCAGATTTATTTCGAGTGTTGAACATGATATCTCGAGAGTGAGCGCAGCGAACGAGTACTTCAAAGTGAGTATTCCAAGCATCGGAAACTGGGAAACGCACCGGAAATTGATACCTTTTTCCAGAAAGCGGTATCAATTTCCCGTCCGTAATACAAAATGACTGAAAAACGGCAAACTTTACAGGGCTATATTATCCGCATTTTACAACATTTAGCAACGAAACCTCGGAATATTAATAATTTTGTGATGCTCTTTCAAGCTGTGATGAAATGTTTGTCTAGACTTGTCTAGATCAAAATTTTGTTCATTAGGTTAAAGGTCCATTGATTATGAAAAATTTTTATTTTGTGTTTGTAGCGAAAGATGGAGTGACAGGCTTCATGGGGGGACCAAGTGGGGGTGGTGGTGGTTATGCTACTACAGGAAGTATAGGAGCAACAGAGGGTAGTGGGGGTGATGCTGTTGATGAATGTGGATTAAGATTCCTGTTAGCCATGAGACATCATACTTGTCTGCTGAGATCCCTACCACTCGTACCCAGGAGCCAGTTGGAGCGCAAGGTTTGTACGATGTTAGCCAGTAAAACCGTCTGGCGTTAGAACTGATAGAGCTATCCAGTATAAATAAAGTTAGTTTAGTTCAGGTTTCCTTCTGTATTAACACTGGGTCAATAAGAGATGATCCTTACTGGACCTCTAGGAAGAACAGTTTAGAACTGATAGAACTATCCAGTATAAATAAAGTTAGTTTAGTTTAGGTTCCCTCATGTAGTAAAAGTTAGTTTATGTGATTATTTTAGGAAAACTTGTTTAATTTATCTAGGGTCTTTCGTCCTCGAAATTCGTCTGGGCATTTCATTCCGAAACTCAAGAGGAGCTGCTCGCAATGCTTCCTGGGATGATCTGGGGGGAGCCATCATGGAAGGAGTTGAGACAATATGGCGTTGGCTGGTGGATTCAAAGTAACGAGACATTGAGAAGACTGGTTGAGAAGGTTTGTAAAACAACCTAAACGGATAGTATAAGCATAGAATGAAACATTAGGGTAGCCAACCATTTAAATTATATATGTGAGTGAGATAACTCACATGCCTAGTTACCACTGTTCTGATAATGTAAGCATAGAATGAAACAAAGATAATCAAGCATTGAAATTATATATGTGAGTGAATTGGGTGGGATAACTCACATGTCTAGTTACCACTGTTCTGATAATGTAAGCATAGAATGAAACAAAGGTAACCAAACTTAACCTTTATCTTAAGGTGGCTAAGACGCAGTTCAATGCAAAGCAAGATCCAATGGATTGTTCTCTCTTCTACATGGCAATGAGAAAGAAAACTGTCCTCCGAGGTTTATTCAGGTAAAATTTACGGATTTAAAAAAAAACTTTGACAGTTTTCTACGCAAGAGAACCTAGAAGAATTTTGTGTTTGATATAAATTTCTTCGTTTTTACTCTTGTACTACTGCGCAGAATCAGTCAGCGTTGGGTAGGCAAATACAGTACATCTAATGAAAAGAATTAAGATAATTTGGTAACCACAGGTTGAGCACCATTGCTGCACGACAGTGCTTGGTGAAACCATGCACAGTTAAAACTGGTTTTATTTATGGCAAAACCTACCCATTTAACCAAATGCATTCTCTTCCCCAGGACCCAAGGTGACACGCGGATGGCGACGTTTTTCGGGAACAATTTTGCAGAAGAAAGATGGCGGAAGGCGGCATTAAAGAACGCTTACTCCTTGTTAAGCAAACAACGTTTTGAACATGCTGTAGCATTCTTTCTTCTCGCTGATGCATTGTGGGATGCAATACGACTATGTATCAGTCGTCTGAAAGACGTGCAACTGGCTTTAGTCATTGCAAGGCTGTATGACCTCAATGCTGAGAATTCCACTTATAAAAAAGTTCTCATTGAGTATGTCTTGGGTCATGATGAGCGCAGCTGTGAGGCTAAAAAGGGTAAGATTTAGCCTGCGAGCAGGCGTGTTTGCATGAGGGCTTGCACACTTCTGTGTGGAAAGATCACGTGATGTAGCCCAAGGATGTATATTACATCTACATGATCTAAACATACTTATCTCATCAGTGAGTTCTGTACTACATGAGATCACTTTAAGGTAGCTCACATTCAAGAACATGTACCACCTCCGTGTGATCTAACCATGCTTAACTCAGCAGTGAGTTCTGTACAACATCAGATCACTTTGAGGTAGCTCACATTCAAGAACATGTACTACCTCTGTATGATCCAACCACGCTTAACTCAGCAGTGAGTTCTGTACAATATCAAATCACTTTAAGGTAGCTCTCATTCAAGAACATGCACAACCTCTATATGATCTAACCACGCTTAACTCAGCAGTGAGTTCTGTACAACATACCTCTATATGATCTAACCGTGGTTAAGTTTACTTACATGAGTTCTGTACAACACTTAATGTAGCTCACATTCACAAGGTTTTAGCCATGTACAAATATATTCGTTTCAATTTTTCATTTAGATCCATTTTTACGAAGCATTGCTTACTGGGTAACAAAGAAATACCACAAAGCATTGCGCACCCTGTTACTTGAACCAGGCTCCGACGCGGACGATATAAAATACAACAGACTTGCGGCCTCTGGTAGTCCCGATATTTTTAACTTTTACGTCTATCTACGAACTCATCCCGTGCTACGCCGAACACAATTCGAGAAACACACGAAGGCTGGTACGCCTAAACTTCGGCGAAAGGTCAGAAAATAGTAATTATTATTTATTTACGCCCCAGTTACACGATACCTGATTCGCATCGAAGTGAGTCAAGCGACATCAACCACGCTTTTCGGCCTCTTACAACTTTTCCTATTTGAAGTTTTTGACTAATTCTGTTATATTATCATGATTTTGAGTGCTAAACTCCCCTTGAAACTGTAAAATTTGATGTCGTTCCGATGCGAATCTGGTATCGTGCAACTGGGGCCTAAATGTCGACTACACTGGGTATAGTTGCCAAGTTTACCCGAGCTAGAGGCTTACGATACAAGTGGTCGACAACTAAGTGTTAGTTTTTGGTGAGGGAGGAATACTGGAAGGCCCAGAGAAATACCCACGAAACACAAGAGAGAGCCAAGCAAAATTTACTTGTAAAACATGCAGGAGTTTTCAAATGGTTTCGATGGTACAATCGTCCAAGCAAACGCCTTTCAACGCTCTACCGAAAGTCGTGGGTTTTCTCCGGGTGCTCCGGTTTCCTGCCACAGGGAATGTCGACCCACCCTGGGTTGGGATTATCCCCCTAACTGACCCTTCCACTGTAGCTGTGCTCTGTGATGAAACATGAGTCATAAGGTGGCTGCAATAGGCGCCCTTAGAAAGCCTTCGACTCGATCAGGTTGAGCTGCGTCCTTCGTAATTCAGCTTAGCTCTCAGCTGTAAGTAAGGATTATTATAGCACACCTCACACTTATTTATAAAGTTGCCTAACCTGAATAAATCCCGTATCCTCGACCTACATTAGCAAGCCTACTTAGTGGTAGGGGGAGCAGGCTAATCGCATCTGCTACTAACATGTGTAATATAAGTTTTAATAATTGTATTATATAGGTTTTCGAACGTCAACAGAGCTTAAGTGAAGTAGTCATGTTGACTTTACCGCTGACAGCGTTTGAACGAAGATTGTATTATATGACGGCGCATAATCATTATAATGCTGGATGTCCAGATTTATCATTGCAAGTATTGTTGGATCTGCCTCCCCCGGAAAATGATAGCACTTCGGTAAGTAACAGGGGGGGCTTTGGTTTTTATGGATTTCTCAAACGTGGTGGTCCAGTGTAGGTAGTATTCTACAATAAACTGTCGTGGTTTGTATCTGAACTACCTGAAAAAGATATTTCAAACGTGGCGGGTCCAGTGTAGGTAGTTTTCTAAAATAAGCTGTCGTGGTTTGTGTCTGAACTACCTGAAAAAGATATTTCGGACGTGGTGATCCATTATAGGTAGCATTATACAATAAACTCCTGTTGTTTGTCTCTGAAATACTCAAATACGTTTCATTTTGTTTAGAAAAATGATGAATCATTCACTGCAAGTGAAAGTGAGGAAAATTCACAAGACAAAAATGAAAATATGATTAACACGGGAACACTAGCTATGGACTGGAGTCGACCTGTTTCTAACAGACTTCGAAATGATGGTCAGAGCAGTTCAGATTTCGATTGGAGCCAGCCTCTCTCTACAAAACTCAGCGGAAAAGGACAGAACAGCTCTGATTTCGATTGGAGCCAACCTGTTTCAAGTAAGCTTACTGGCAACGATCAAACCAGTTCCACTTTTGATTGGTCGCAGCCTGTCTCGTCTGCCCTCAGCAGTTCTGGAAACACAAACGACGTACTTAATGGTACTGACTCAGTCTCGCCTCGGTCTGGGTTTAAAAATAATTTGGTTAGCAATCAAACCAGTTCAGGCTTTGATTGGAGTCAATCTGTCTCTGCAGTGTTAGGAGGCAGTGGTCTACAGGATACTTCAAATAAAACTGAGTGTAATGATCGCAGTTCAGCTAAGGACTGTGTTGTGGATTCGAACAATGAAAGAAATGATTCTGAAAATAGTCAGAACACTTCCATGGAACTTCACTTAAGCGAGAATGAAAGACCGATTGAAGACTTTAATGCCATCAATTCAAGTGAATCACAGAATAACGACGCTATAGCACAGAGATTAAAATTCAGAGCTTGCTTAAAGCTAGTGGTCGAAGAACTATGTACGCTTCCCCACCATTGTGAGATCCATAATAAAGACTTAAGATCCACGTTCACAGCCTGGTTAAAAAAAGAGCTAGACTTGATACATCGAATTTGTGATTTTGAACGAGATGGGACGAAAACTGAATCCTTGCTTCCACTGAAAGTGAGCACTCCGACCGGTGTCGAAACAGGTACAGTCTCTCTTAAAATAGCATGTTAAAACGGTCTTTAAACTGAACTAACTTTATTTATGTAAGGGCCACTCCAAAATTGGTCCAGTGTTACTACAGGAGTAAACCTACAGCCCTATCAGTTCTAAACTGTTCTTCCAAGAGGTGCAGTAAGGATCACTACAATACTGGTCCAGTGTTACTACAGGAGAAAACCTACAGCCCTATCAGTTCTAAACTGTTCTTCCAAGAGGTGCAGTAAGGATCACTACAATACTGGTCCAGTGTTACTACAGGAGGAAACCTACAGCTCTATCAGTTCTAAACTGTTCTTCCAAGAGGTGCAGTAAGGATCACTACAATACTGGTCCAGTGTTACTACAGGAGGAAACCTACAGCTCTATCAGTTCTAAACTGTTCTTCCAAGAGGTGCAGTAAGGATCACTACAATACTGGTCCAGTGTTACTACAGGAGAAAACCAGAGTACGCGGAAGAAAGCTGTTTGGTAATTAATGTCAGACTTGAATCAGACAATCGCATATTGCAGGAATCGGAAAGCGTTGACAGTGCTATGATTTTTGTTTTAGGATCTGATGAATCTTTTAGCGATCTAGTCGGAGATTCTCCAAATGAGAAAAATAATTTCGCCAAAAAAGTTGAGATTTCTGCACAGCATATTGAATGGTTGAAGGGAAATCAGACATTATTGAACATCTTGTTGAATTACTGTACGCTACACGGCGCTTGTGGCGGCGATGTGGCAAGTAAGTTGAACTGATATTTTGGTTTTGTAAAATGACCTGATTCATAGTAGAGACGGATCATCCGTCTAATCCGCGTATTTTGCCAACGTGACTTTATGCATTTCTTATCCTAATGATATATTCATTTCTCTCTAGCAATGAAAGTTGAACTTTTAATTTTAATTCATGAGCTGGAACAGCAACGTCACCTCATGTCACCGCTGTATCTAACATCCGCTGGCTCATCAATACCCCCATTAATCTTAGCGACTATGGTATCTACTTTCTCACTGGGTGCCAGTCCTTTCACCTATCTCTCGTCCATGACGCAAGATATATTGAAATACCTTACCAAGTTACCAGGCCCTCCGAACCCAGCGCAACCTCTTGAGATGGTGTCCGTGTTACGAAGTATGAGTGCAACTCTGTCTGCTTGTGTTTTTCAAAGTCTGGTTTGTGGACGAGACGAGAGTGACAGTAATGAATCTAGTAAGTGAAACTTAATCTTTATAAACTAACATTTATACTGGATAGCTCTAGCAGTTCTAAACTGTCCTCTCTAAGAGGTCCAGTAAAGATCATTTCTTATTGATTCAGTGTTACTACAGGAGGAAAACTAAGCTAGCTTTATTTATACTAGATAGCTCTACCAGTTCTTAACTGTTCTTCCTAGAGATCCAGTTAGGATCATATCTTATTGATCCAGTGTTACTACAGGAGGAAACCTAAACGAAACTAACGTTATTTATACTGGATAGCTCTGTCAGTTCTGGACTCTTTACTAGAGGTCCAGTAAGAATCATCTCTTATTGATCCAGTGTTACTACAGGAGGAAACCTAAACGAAGGTGTTGCAGTTGAACACAAAGGGGTTACAGTTTTTTATCATTACAGGAGGGACCAGCCCAATTCACGATCGTCCGGGAAGCTCTTTCGGCGTGAGCAGTAAAAGAAGACCCACGTCATCTCCCAACAAATGGCCGGGTGTCCGGCTCTTACGTTCTCTTCTTATTACTGAGGCGAAAGACAACGCATCGAAACTCAAGGTAAGTAAAACTTGACTTCTGTTTTTAACTGGATAGCCCTATAAGTTCTAAACTGTTCTTCCTAGAGGTCCAGTAAGGGTCATCTCTAATTGATCCAGTGTCACTTCAGGAGGAAACCTAAACTAAACTAACTTTATTTATACTGGATAGCTCTATCAGTTCTAAACTGTTCTTCCTAGAGGTCCAGTAAGAATTATCTCTTATTTATCCTGTTTACTACAGGAGGAAACATAAACTAAACTGACTTTACTTATAAGTTCTTTGAATGTTTGCATGGCGATAAAATATAATTGTTTTTGTTTGTGGAAACACCACGTAAATTTATTACTGCAAAAAAATTAAATAAATAAATTAAATAAATAAATAAAATTAAATAAAAATAATTATTACTTTTATTACTTTTTTGCAGTAATAAATTTACGTTGTGTTTTGACTTTACTTAATTATACTGGATAGCTCTATCAGTTCTAAACTGTTCTCCTTGAAAGTCAACCATTGCCTGTTACTGCAGGAGAAATCCGGAGCACTATTAATAAGAGAGAACCAAACCGGAAAAACTCTTCTCGCATGTAACTGAAGGAAATTAATCTCTTTCAGGTTCTCCTATGTGAGATATGCGTAGCGATCTATCTCAGTCTTCTTGCAATAGCATGGTGCGAGAATGACCCTAACCAACTTTACTACATCATCTGTAACAACCTCACCGCTGACATGTGGGGAATTACTTTTGGTGGTGGGCGCATGGTGAAAGATCAAAGACCGCTGAGTCCAGATGACAGCAGGCGTCAATCAACATCACCCTCCCCCCAGGCACAGGGTATCGACTGGGCGGCCAAGCGAAGACAGTGGAATTTTAAACTGTTGCAAACTCCCACCAAGGTGGTGAATAAATCTGAGAAGAAAGCCAGTGAGAATGAAGAGTTCCTACCACCACAGGTGTCCCTGATGGAATATTTTCTACGAAAGGTTAGTAGCAATAGGTAGTAGCTAGATAGAGGTTATTCATCTATCATGGAAGCCCCTGTCCATCTATCATGGAAGCTCGATGTCCACTGGGCTTAGAGTTAAAAGGATATAATAGAAAATACCAAACAGAAAATACCAAATAGAAAATATCAAATAGAAAATACCAAATAGAAAATACCAAATAGAAAATACCAAATAGAAAATACCAAATATCAAATAGAAAATACCAAATATCAAATAGAAAATATCAAATAGAAAATATCAAATAGAAAATATCAAATAGAAAATACCAAATAGAAAATACCAAATAGAAAATACCAAATAGAAAATACCAAATAGAAAATACCAAATAGAAAATACCAAATAGAAAATACCAAATAGAAAATATCAAATAGAAAATACCAAATAGAAAATACCAAATAGAAAATACCAAATAGAAAATATCAAATAGAAAATATCAAATAGAAAATACCAAATAGAAAATACCAAATAGAAAATATCAAATAGAAAATACCAAATAGAAAATACCAAATAGAAAATACCAAACAGAAAATATCAAATAGAAAATACCAAATAGAAAATACCAAATAGAAAATATCAAATAGAAAATATCAAATAGAAAATATCAAATAGAAAATATCAAATAGAAAATATCAAATAGAAAATATCAAATAGAAAATACCAAATAGAAAATATCAAATAGAAAATACCAAATAGAAAATACCAAATAGAAAATATCAAATAGAAAATATCAAATAGAAAATATCAAATAGAAAATATCAAATAGAAAATATCAAATAGAAAATATCAAATAGAAAATACCAAATAGAAAATATCAAATAGAAAATACCAAATAGAAAATACCAAATAGAAAATACCAAATAGAAAATATCAAATAGAAAATATCAAATAGAAAATACCAAATAGAAAATACCAAATAGAAAATATCAAATAGAAAATACCAAATAGAAAATATCAAATAGAAAATACCAAATAGAAAATACCAAATAGAAAATATCAAATAGAAAATATCAAATAGAAAATATCAAATAGAAAATATCAAATAGAAAATATCAAATAGAAAATATCAAATAGAAAATACCAAATAGAAAATATCAAATAGAAAATACCAAATAGAAAATACCAAATAGAAAATATCAAATAGAAAATATCAAATAGAAAATATCAAATAGAAAATATCAAATAGAAAATATCAAATAGAAAATATCAAATAGAAAATACCAAATAGAAAATATCAAATAGAAAATACCAAATAGAAAATATCAAATAAAAAATATTAAATAGAAAGTATCAAATAGAAAATATCAAATAGAAAATATCAAATAGAAAATACCAAATAGAAAATACCAAATAGAAAATACCAAATAGAAAATATCACATAGAAAATATCACATAGAAAATACCACACAGAAAGTATCAAATACCAAATAGAAAAAAGTGAATGAAATTGTGTTTTGCAGCCTAAAGAGGACCCCAGGAAAACATATCACTTCGATTCTGAAGCCTCACTCTCGTCTGACTCGGAGGAGTCTGATGACGCATTTGAAGATGAAGCTGGAAGAGTGATTGTGACGCCGAAACGAAAGAAAGTCAAGCCTCTCGATCATCTCGACCCGAAGTCATTCAGTTGGAAGTTGATGAATTACGCTATCAGCGCATTGGTCTGTCATGATGTTAACATATTTCTCGCTAATGTTGGTTTGGAGATCTCAGGTAAGAAATTTAAGCTTTTAAGTTGGGTGTTCTTATGTACTTGTGGTGTGCTATTGGGGTGGTCATTGGTAGTCAGTTCCTGTACTTTTTACCTCCGGGACTTTATTCCTGCAATATGCAGTCTCATTCTCATCTCAGCTCAATCACATCTGAGAAGAGTGCTTCTAGTTTAACTCTACCAAACACTGCGAGTCTCTCCGGTACCAACACTGAACCAATAAGTGATGATCTTACTAGACCTCTTGGAAGAACAGTTTAGAGCTGACAGAGCAATGTAATATAAATAAAGTTAGTTTGGCTTTAGCCAAGTAAAAGTTCTACAGATTTTCATTGGTTTCAAATTTGTTTAATTTTTTTCCTAGATTTGCCTACAGTGTCTCCCTTACTTCACTCAGCTGTTAAAATGCTAGATCACTGGAAACAAGTATTGTTCTCAAAGTTGAAGAAAAGCGGTCCAGCTCCAGATAACTATATCAGTCTTTACTCGGTTGAACAGGACGAGTTCTCGAGGGGAGGACCGACATTAATGAAATATAAAGCACTTATTGATCCTACTAATACACCATTCAGGTGAGTGTAGAACTGATAGAGCTATCCGATATAAATAAAGTTAGTTTAGTTTAGGTTTCCTCCTGTAGTAACACTGGATCAATAAGAGATGGTCTTCACTGAACCTCTAGAGAGAACAGTTTAGAACTGGTAGAGCTATCCAGTATAAATGAAGTTAGTTTAGTTCAGCTTAGCATAAGTACCTGAGACTAATACACTCGTGTAAATTGATTTTTTACTACAGGTCAATAAGTGCAACAGCAAACCCTGCAAAGAGATTGTGGCACACGCTTGTAATCAAAGAACAACTACAAAAAATCTTCCTAGATTTTGCGTTTGGTCAAAATTCTTTCAGAGCTGACAAATCTACAGGCGTGGTAAGTACACACAGAGCGTTGTGTTAACACTGGTGAGATTTTAAGAAGATGTCTACTATTTTATGTTTTTCAGGTGGATGAGGTAGACAGCGGTGACGATTCAGAAGCCAAAATTCTTTACAAAGATTCAGAAGCGATCAATTCATTCTGCATCAGCAAGACAGTCATGATGCGTGTTGTGGTCGCCACAATGCGAGATGTCCAGGAAATCGATATTTCTAACATGATGGGAATTTCTCGAACATTTTATGTCGATGAGAATGTCAGCTCTGATCCTGAGAATAGAAAGAGGTGTGTTGGTCGGCTGTATAATAATACCCTGGGTGTTGCATTAATGCATGTTCCTTTCGCGTCTGAGGTTTGCTTTCTACAACGTACAGTTGTGTGATTATACTTCCATCTAGTCGCATGTTAGAGGAGGGCTTCCAGTTTGACTCTACAATAAGGGATGCTTCTTACTGGACTTCCATTGAGAACAGTCTCAATGTAGTTAGTTTAGTTTATATTTCCCCCTGTAGCTTAACACACTAGTAACACTGGATCAATAAGAGATGATCCTTACAGGACCTCTAGGAAGAACAGTTTAGAACTGATAGAGCTATCAGTATAAATAAAGTTAGTTTAGTTTAGGTTTCCTCCTGTAGTAACACTAGATCAATAAGAGATGATCCTTACAGGACCTCTAGGAAGAACAGTTTAGAACTGATAGAGCTATCAGTATAAATAATGTTAGTTTAGGTTTCCTCCTGTAGTAACACTGGATCAATAAGAGATGACTATACTGGACCATTAGGGAAAACAGTTTAGAAAGCTATCTAGAACTATTTAGTACGATTTTACTTGCTGGTGGTCTTCACCTTCAGTGCCTTCTCGAAGGTTAACAGCCAGTATTTCTCTTTTCTTTCTCATAGTGATCAAGAAGATTTTACAATGATCTATAATAGTGGTGATCCAAGTCAACAAGCTGTCTTTGGTGGGATGGCTGCGCAATCTGGTGTTGGATCCTCTGTGGTACGTTCATTCGTGAAGTTTTAGGAAATGTTAGGGTCAAAGCCAAAAGAAAGCCAAAGGAACAATTTCTGAAGGCCTTTGAATAACTGTGTCCGCCATTCAATACAATATATAATCATTGTATATTCTCATCATTTGATGTAGATGTTCAAACGAAATGTCTCTGGGATAAAAAGACTGGAAGAACATCCTAATTTACATTACTGTAAGTATTCTTATTATGGCAGTACAGTGGGTTGTATGTTCATTTCTCTCGCTAGGGTTCAATTCCAGCAATATTCAGTTGCCTCAGATAAATTCGCATGTGAAAAGAATGCTTCCAGTCAGACTAGACAATGCAAGTTTTCTCCAGATACTTCCACTTTCCTCCTGTAGTATTTCACGAAGTCTTTCTTACTCATTTTACTTCAATTTTATATGTATTAGATTTAGCCGGCGGCCATGATGGAAGTCTGCGCATCTGGGAGCTTGGGCACGACCATGAAATTGCTACGTATCGCGAAAGCGGGAAATATCAACGTGTCACGAAAGTTCATTTTAGTCCGCACGGTGGCAAGGTAAGACAACACGCGAGAAATAGACCTTACCGATTATTCTCTTTTACCCAATGGCCTCGTTTCCATGTTAACTTATTTTAGCATGTCAGGGGCAGATAAAGACTATATTCCCATGTTTTCGTGGACGAATTAGTTTCTTGCTGTTCTTAGGCTCAATAACAAAGTAATTTTCAACCCTACTAAGCACAGAACATGAGTAAGTATTTGACACGAAAACGAGGCCATTGGGTGAATAATCAGTAAGGTCTATTGTTTCACACATAGTGAAATTACCATTAACTTCAGTAAACGTTGTAAAGAATTCACATTTTATGGGGCCCCCCTTTTATTGTCACTGTGATAAATGCTAGTTGACCACCATCCTTTAGAAAACCCACTTTTACTAAGCTTTGTTTCATTTATTTTTTGTAGTTTGGTGTGATTGACTTTGGTGGGCAACTTGCATTGTATCAATGTCTAAACACAGCAAACACGACAGCTTTTACGGTAAGTGATTGAAATAATTCCTGAACTGTCCTCCCTAGAGATCCAGTAAGGACCATCCACAATTTGATGTAGTGTTACTAAAGTAGGACACCTAAAACAAATCAGTTTTATTTATACTGGATAGCTCTATTATTTTCAAATTTGCTGTCCCAGAGGTCCAGTAAGAACCATCACTAACAGGTCCAGTAAGAACCATAACTTGTTGGTCCAGTGTTACCACAGGAGGAAACAAGAGTACCAGGTGAAAACCAATGATGCTTGGTAGAGTCAAACTGGAAGCACTGTCCTCACATGCGACTGACGGTGAAATATAATCAACTCTCACAGAGGCACTAACCACTGTGGTAGCAACACCTTCAACGCTCTGTTCTGTTTTTCTTGTAGACTTTGAAATGTCATAATAAACAAGGAAATGACTTCGCTTTTCTTGGATCTACCAGTCTCCTCGCAACTGCTGGCTATTCCACTGATGGAAAGTAAGTACACCACTGCACATATACCAAAACTTAATATGATCCAATGTTAATATATTTCTTTATATTTTAGCAATGTCTGTCTCTGGGATACGCTACTTCCACCTTCATCTTCGCTTGTACACGGTAACTAAAAAAATCCGGAAACTAAACTACTCGTAATTGTTTGTTATTTTGTACTGTCGATCGATTGAAGGCGACCCCTAATAAATTAGCAGGGTATTGAACTGATTCGTTCTTGAATAAATCCCATTTTATTTGTCCAGGACAACTTTACGAACAGACTCACTGCATCCAATGCCAATCTAAGTCAAAACAATAAGTGACTGGATGGCATGGAGAAGAGTGGGATTTTCAAAAGAAAAGAATAAGATAGTAGAACATGCTCTTCACATGATTGTAATGCTAAGTGTAACACGAAGCCCATTCGACTGTCTGCCTATTTATTCCTACTCTTTTTGCTTTCAGGTTTTAACTGCCATGAAAGTGGCTCTCCCTGTGTTGTCTATGTTCCTGGCAAAAGACTCTTGTTATCTGGCGGTCGCAAAGGCGATGTCTGTATCCTTAAAATATATCACTATTGGTGGGTTACAGCTTGCCTTGCAGGGCAACAGATGATGGTCCTTATACTACATATGTTTCTCTAGCCTGCGTGGGTTCTCACAAGATAAAACACACTCCGAAAAAGTAACATCTTGTAAACTTGAACAAGACAACAAAATTCAAGGTGATGATAGTTCGACTATTTTAAAGTCATTGTCAACTTTGAAATAGACTCGAAATAGCAGCTTGAATTTTGTTGTCTTGTCTCAGCAGTTCGTATATTGAGTTAGAAGATGTTATCACAGAATAGAGACTATACAGAAGATCGACTAATTAGCCAGTGCGCTTATGAGAGGCACTCACCCCCCTGATAATATTCAAAATGGCGGACGTTCAGGGGGGAATGCCTACATTTCGTGAAATTTTCTGATGGTAAAAGATTTTGATAAACTGCAGGTTGATGGTACTTACTAAACCTACCATGATAGTTCCGAACTTGGTTCTAGTCACTGTCCAAGGTTTCTTAACGATCACTCAGGTATATTCGACTTGCGACAACGACAGTTAATGCAGACATTTACTGCGCATGACAGTGACGTCAAGAGCATAGCAGTGGATGAGAGTGAGGAATTTTTTGTGACAGGATCTGTTGATGGCGATATTAAGGTGGGTCAGAACTAAACTAAGTTTATCTGTCTCCCGAGGTCCAGTGAGTACCATTCCTCATTTGGTCACTACAACCCAGAGAAAACATTTGGTGTTTCGTTACAGTCAAGCTGGAAGCACTCTTCTCACATGTGACTGAGTTGAAATTATAATCAGACAACTGCATATTGCAGAAATGAAACCTCAGTTACAGAAATGTATGGAGCTGATGAGCTATCCAGTATAAATAAAGTTAGTTTAGTTTAGGTTTCCTCCTGTAGTAACACTGGATCAATAAGAGATGATCCTTACTGGACCTCTAGGAAGAACAGTTTAGAACTGATAGAGCTATCCAGTATAAATAAAGTTAGTTTAGTTTAGGTTTCCTCCTGTAGTAACACTGGATCATAAAGAGATGATCCTTACTGGACCTCTAGGAAGAACAGTTTAGAACTGATAGAGCTACCCAGTATAAATAAAGTTAGTTTAGTTTAGGTTTCCTCCTGTAGTAACACTGGATCAATAAGAGATGATCCTTACTGAACCTCTAGGAAGAACAGTTTAGAACTGATAGAGCTATCCAGTATAAATAAAGTTAGTTTAGTTTAGGTTTCCTCCTGTAGTAACACTTGACCTCTAGGGAGAACAGTTTAGAACTGACAGAACTTCCCAGGATAAATAAAGTATTTTGTTTAAATGTAGTTTTCTGTCGTTTAGGTTTGGAATCTTCTGGCACATAAAGAACTTCTCTCGTACCCTGGTGAACACGGCAAGAGCAATTATCAACTCATAAAGCTGGGCACTCAGGGAGTACCGCGGGTTTGCCTTCAACCTGGGGGCCAGATGTACTCTTGCGGGGGAGATGGGACCCTAAAATGGCGACAGCTTCCCCTTAAAAATCTGATTGTAAATTCACCATTTTAGTATTTGTAGGTAGAGAATTAATTTAATAAATTAATGTAGATTGTGTTCGCGATAATGCCAAATGACCACATTAAAATGTTGGGGTTAAAAAAGTTATGAGTTTTATGGATACGGTGTCAAAAATTGTTGGGTAGAAGAATGAAGAAAGGTCGAGTCAAGTTAGCAAGGAGATATTCAATAGAAGGTCGACGAGACACATAAGATGAGATGGAGAGATATTTTGGAAAGAGACGTGACGATACTAAAGCTAAGACACAAGAAAATGTCCAGGATAGAATGCTGAGAATGGTCGAGTCAAGTTAGCAAGGAGATATTCAATGAAAAGACAACGAACAGTTGGGAGACACAGAATGATGAGATGCAGATATATTTCGGAGACGTTAAGCTAATACACAAGAGAATGTCCAGGATAGAATGCAGAGAATGGTCGAGTTAGCAAGGAGATATTCAATGGAAAGACAACGAACAGTTAGGAGACACAGGATGACGAGATGCAGAGATATTGTGAAATTGAAGGTATTGAAGTTAAGACACGAGGGTGTCCAGAATAGAGAAACAACCGGAGAAAGCTGAAGGTACTTTTTACTCTTTTCATTACACATATACATTACAATATCAATAATATATTTGCACACAAAGGAAATGACTTCATCTCATAACTAAACAGCAAATTCAAATCTTTGTTTATCAACTAATCAAAATCTAACTGTAACGCAATTCGAACATTCTAATTACACGATGATTGTCTATCTTTACCTATTTCCCCAATTCTTGCCAAAATAGACTCAATCATATCTAAAGTAAGACAGGCAGATTGCAGGACTTCTATCTGTTCCTTGGGTGACCCCTGTTCAAGTTCACTCCCATCCACGGTTGTCACGTTCAGTATCGTCTCGTCTGATGTTTTTTTCGAAACTACAATCCCTTTTATTTCATCTTCTTTGTCTTGAACTAACGTTGTAATGCTAGATCTACTAAATGTCACTACATCTCTGAGTTTCTTCAGGTATGTGTTTTCTAATTGTGGAAAAATTCTATGTATTGTAGTTTTATTTTTCGTGTCTCGTAGCAGCAAGAACCGAAGGAGATTTAAAGCAGACAAAACTCGGTTGCTCTCTTCTATTATTCCAAATTCGGACTGCAAAGATTTCGGTGGGACCTTGAATATTTCATCAAGGAATGATTCTAATTTACTGCCAAGAAACCATGAATCTTCGCTGTCGTTCTCAACGGAGTTTGCAATTTCTTCTTTAAGGATTAAATAAAGAAGTTCCGCAAAACCAGATTGGATTTCACCTTCGTGTAAAGATCGTAGTAATCTATACTTGCCTCTGGGTGTAAAAATACCCAAAATCTTCCTAAATCCTTTCACAGACTCTTGTCTGATTATACTGTCCTCGGAATATGTCATGAGGTGTCTCAAATTGGTAAGCAATTCCGTCAAATCCATATTATCAATGTAGCTATGATGCACCGTGTTCGCTTCAACCATATTTAAAACAGCCAATAATAGGCTAAGACCTTTCAAAATCACTTGCGTTTCGCGATGACAAAGTAATGTGTTTATATATACCATATTTGTATCCAAATAGTATTTTCCTGTTGTGATTACAGGAATAAATTGTTTTCCCAATCCTGCCACGTGCGTTAAGAAAGCTAGACAACCAAGCCCAACAAAGGAATGACAATTATTAACATCATCAATGTCATCATCGATATCATCATCATCAACCTTCAATTGTTTCTGAATTCTGTTTCTATGATGAACACCATAATCAAACAATCGCTTCAAACAACCATTTTCTAAAACACCTAGCATCCGTACAATGGTTTTTGCAAATTTCATAATGTCATCCTGTTCTTGCGTTTCAGAGTTTATTTTGAACTCTAACAGGACGAAAGGTTGCTCTAATAGAGCTATAAGGAACGATAGAAGCCCTTCTTGAAATGCCGTTTTATCGTCAGATACATTTGCGAGTGTGTTTTGAGTTTTCTCTATAAGTTCATCCACAAATTCAAGTGTGGTTTCCAAAATTTCAACTTGTTCAACAATGTCATTTCTGTTTTGTAAACATCTTTGAAGTGATACAAGAATGCTTGTTAAAATCTTACCAATTTTTCCCCCAAGTCGGCTACCTGTTAACCTCAAAAGACCCAATAATATCACTAACTTTTGCCAAGTTAATTCACGACTCAATAACTCCCTAAGACTTAAACAAACTTCCCTTGGGTTGCATGAATTACATATAAGATGAAGTAACTTGTTATAACTTTCAAAGTGCAACGAATTCACACAATCATCTGGCAAGAACTGGAAAACGATTTTAACCAAATCCCAGCCAACAAAATTCAATAATTTGCGATTCTCTGTGGCTTCTAGCACCTCGAACAATACTTCCGCTTGCCCGTGTTCTAAAGTTTCTTTTGCAGCGACCAAAAATATATCTCCATCGTTTTCAATATTGAACTGTTCTACAGCTTCGTGCAGGTGAAATTTTGAATCATTGCAAGTTTCCATTCATCTCTTTGCATTTTTATTGATTTTTTTCACTCCTTGTTGACTACTTCATCGCCATCTTGAATTCGCCTATAGTAAATTCAATACTTCAGAAAGTGCCGTATAATATTATATTTATATTAAAACGTCGCCAACATTTTGCAAATTTTCAACTCTACCCGAAAAAGAAGTATTGAAATAGACTAAATACAAGTCATTTCAAACTATTATTCAAATTATTAGCAAGCAAAATGTTTAAATCGTGTTCATTTTTCAAAACATTACCTTTATAATCTAGGTTCGGAAACCGTCGTGACTTTTGAAGTGATTGTAATTAATATATAACCAGGACAACCCCACCTGATCGCAGGCTGATAACTATAATGCTGTATACAATATATACTATAGTATATTAATATGGAAAATACAGTTAAAAATTCGACTTAAACTTTATTTTGTTTCGTTTTGAACGCTCCGTTATGGTTATTTACAAGTTTTGGTGATGTCTGGTGATTTGAAACAAGTTGAAAATCTTATTGAAACTGCTTTGAAAATGGGCTGGACTTCATTGAACCTAAGTCACCACAACTTGACCGTCTTACCATCCTGTATTTGCACACTTAGTAACTTGAAGGTATTATTATTAAACAATAACAGAATAATTATGCCTCCCGGAGAACTGGTGTCATTAACGAACTTAGAGGAACTGTCATTAGACCATAATCAACTAACGATGCTGCCGACAGGATTTGGGGATCTAACGAACCTGAAAGTCCTCTCATTGAGTCATAATAGCCTTGCATTTCTACCCTCAGAATGTGGAAAGCTAAAGTACCTTACAGAATTATGGATCGTTAATGTTCAACTAATGTCGTTACCAGCAGAAATTTGCTTGTTAGAGCAACTAACGAAGCTTGGAGCTGGGGAGAACTCGTTAACTTGCCTACCAGAAAAATTTTCAAACCTTAGATCTTTAAAATGGTTAAGCTTAGTGAAAAATCAGATAACAATCCTACCACATGACTTTTACAAGCTTGAAAAGTTAACATATCTGGACCTGAGTTACAATAGACTGGAGAAGATTCAAGACTCGTTAACACGATTGAAGTGTCTAGCATATTTAAATTTACAGCATAATGAGATTAATGTAAAACCTGGTGAAATTTCCAAAGGGTTTACAAGTTTACACAGACTTGACTTACGACATACAAAAGTAACAAAGTTGCCAACCTCAATGTTGCATTTTGAGGTGATGTTGCCAGGGGATGAAAATGACGATGTTATTGGTCAGGCAAATAACATGACATTACAGCATCGGACAAGGCAAAAGAAATTTTAAATGTTCTTTGAGGATCGAGTATTCCATGTTAATAATTTAGTATTTTATTGCAGTTTAACATGTTTTATACAATATGAATAAATTTCCATTGCATTTTGTGTTGTGGTTGAACTTTAAATGTATATTTATCTTGTCTATGAGAACGGTGTAATGAAAGACATAGAATTTTATAATTTTATGTTAGACAACGTAGAATTTTATAATTTTAAGTTAGACAATCATTTTGTGATTGTTGTAATCGAGGTTGTAATGTTATTATATAACAGCTACACTTGTAAAACAAATCTGAATTTTTGTGCAAAAATGTTGTGTCTTTGAGTGCAATTAGTATTATAAATTACAAATATATTAAGTTATTAATAGTCTTGTTACGAGAGGCTATTAATCTTATTAAATTATAACCCTTGATTGATGATCAATATTATCTGATATTTCCTCGTATCATTTCCTTTTTTGGTATGACAGTAAACACATGCGCAGTGTCACTGTAGACACAACAGACTCGGAATCAACAATCGAGGAGAAAAAAACGATTATGTTTTGATTTTTGAAATGCAGATTTAAACCATTATTTGCGGGCGATGCTTTATTGCTTTGCCAAAGGCGATGGTATTGCCTTTAAGCGTTTGAATACGAAGGAAATTTGGTGGATTTTGGACTGAAATAACTTCAAAATGCGAATGCAAGTGAAGCTAGAAATTGGCCACAAAGCAGCATGTCGCTTGGAGCCGACTCCAGAAGGCTTTACACACGACTGGACGATTTTCGTTCGCGGATCCGAGGGGAAAGACATTTCACATTTTGTAGAGAAAGTAATATTTCATCTGCACGAAAGCTTTCCCAAGCCAAAACGTGGTATGTTTTGATGTTTTGAACTTTATGTTTGTAAATGCTAATCCCCATTCTAAGGGTTTCTATTTGATAAATAAGTGGATACAATCTTTATTTACACAAATCGAGTGCTGTATTGTGCTTGAATTATTTCACAAATAAATGTTGTCTCTGTACTTGATTCATCTCTCGTTTAAAACTAACATGTACACTCGGAACAATCTGTCATGGACACTCAATCCTTCACAAAAATGCCTTTATTGTAATCAATTTGTCGCTGGCTTTAGAGGAAATATATTTTTAGGATAGAAAGGCAATCATTGATGCTTATAATTTACTGTGATTTGCCCTCTGTTTATACTTGTATGGTTCAGAATTTATTGTTTATTGGGTGAAAAAAAATATATAATTATTTATCAAAGATCACATAACCTGTGAATTACTGATTATGAACAAAGCTACATTCAATAATTATTTAATTATGATCTTTTTTAGTAATATTTGTACATAAATGCTGTGGCATCAAGCTCGTGTAACAGTCATGTAATACCGGAAAACATTGTTGTTTACACTTAAAACTGTGTTTGTAGTTTCAATTTGTGCTGCGATTTTCTTCTGCGATTTTATTTGAATGAGTAGATGAATTGTGAATTTTTTTGTTACGGGTAATGTCATTAAATCTGGCATTCGGTGTAATAATCTCTAAATAACACCCTGACATTCAACCTAATGCTCACCTAGACACAATATTTCAGCCCTCGAAAATTAGGTCAGCATTCGGCAATGCCGACCTAAATGCTGACCTGTCAACCTCACAGGTCGGCAAAATTTTTGCTGACCTTAATTTAGCTGTTAAAAAGTCAGCAATTATAGAATTTGATTCGTAGTTTGATTAACTAAATGCACTTTGGTGTAATGTTTAAAAATTGACGGGTATTCTATATATAATTCAGGTAAGACTTGTCATGTTACTGTAGTTTGCGTTTCTGCGGAAAAAAGCATGCTTTATATTCTGATTTCAATGATTCGCAAATACGTGATTACTAGTGCTCCAAGACATGGAAACAGATTTTAAAAAATGCCGAGACATGCTGACCTAGGTTAGATTTAGGTCAGCATTTTTTTGCCGACGTCGATTTTGATGGTTTTCGAGGGCTGATATTTGCCTAAAAGTTTGCATGCAACCTGATTACAACTTGAGTTGTACTGTATAAATCAAGCACACAACTGCCTTTGTTGTCGTAGATGAATTGTGTTCTTGATTTACACAGTACAACCACAGACTACTACACAGAAGTCCATCTCCATTGCTTTTTCCATAAGCGCTATTCGTCATGATTCGTCACTCGGCAAGTACCGTAAACAGAAGCAGTCACCCCCCTGGACATGCACCATTTTTAGTATTTCCAGGGGGTGACTGCTTCTGTTTACGGTACTTGCCGAGTGACGAATTATGACGAATAGAGCTTATGCAAAAAGCAATGGAGATGGACTTCTGTGCAGTATTCTGTGGTACAACTCAAGTTGTAAGCAGGTTGCACGCGACAGTTTTAGGCAAAAGTTATCTAGTGTAAATCGGCCTTTATTGTCAAACTGAATGTTTTGAGTATATTTACCCTCATCCAAACATTCATAATAGGTTATTTTCAATTTCTTCACAGCTATAAAAGACCCACCATACAAGTTAGATGAGTCGGGCTATGGCGGTTTTGAACTGAAGGTCGAGGTTTGTTTCAAAACAAAAGATGAGCCCCGAAGAGTCCACTTTACTTATGATTTATTTCTACCACTGAATGGCTTGCCTCCTGTTACAAGCGTTCGGACGGAGGCCCTCACCTTTACTCATCCCACTGAGGATTTTATGAAGAAATTAGTGAAAGGGGGAGGCATTCCAATCTCGGCTGTTAATGGTGTAAGGTAAGTAACTATGTGTACAATAAATGTTTGAGAAGTAACATCACAGGACTTCGATGATTCACATGTTGTTTTATGATCCATAGAAATAGTATGAGACTTCTTATTGACTTTTAACCACTTTGCCCAATCTTCTTTCAAGTACTGTGTGGGACATAGCCTGTACAAATAAAGCCTGACACAAACCTAATCTGATATCCACCCACTATAAATTTAATATTTACATGTAGTATCCAATCAAAATCTCCCAGGAAAAATGTCAAATTCACACAATAACAACAGCAATCTAATTATAGTTAAAATATACATAAGTGGGACAACACAATGCGATCATTTGCGCACTATAGAAATTCTTGACCCGAGAAGCCGTCTTTGCATTTTGTCTGAAGAATGAGAGCGGTAAATTGCTCCTGTAGTTTTGCTAAGGAAAGAGGCGGTTCTCCAGAACTATTATAAGATTGTAAATGATTTACTTAATATTATAATCAATTAATTTACTTGGTCTAGAAGTTGGGCCATGTATATTTTTCGCAGTATTCAACTTGGATACCGGGATTCAAAGTTTAGTATCCCTTCTGAGAATCCAGTATCTCACTTCTGGATACTGGTTACCGGTACCATAAGTATTATACCCTGTCCCATCTAAATAAGTTTCCATGACTCTCACTGTTACAAATTACAATAACAACAGGAGACTCAACAGTCAACAGCTAAACAGTTCATTAATACTCTAAAATGCACGTAATCCCTCAAACTTCTATATGCTAGTCCTCAATGAGGAAAGACTGATGGCAAACTGATAGTATTCAAAAGCTATCAGGAGCCTGTCAAAAGTGTTTAACATTTTCCTAATGTTTGAAATTTTCTTAGTATCCAGTCGGGATACAAGTGACCCGAGAAGCCGTCTTTGCATTTTGTCTGAAGCATGAGATGGTAATGATATAATCCAGCTGTCTCCTAGCTGACTAACGTTATTTTTAAATACATCTTGTAAATAGGCGTAAGCCCCCTTGATGAGCTTATTAGCTCTTGGGGCAAACGTGTTTTTTTTCAAATATGTTTAAATAAATAAATAAACAAGTCATTCACAGTTTGGTAGCCAAAACCAAATTTTTCCTATCCTTTGGATATCTGGATACTTCAAATTTCAGACCCTGTTAAATAATAACTAGACGCAACCAAGGCATGCAGCAAATCATTAGTTCACTTACAAATTAGGCTGAGCAAAAGCCTGTCAAGAAAGGTTTGAATAACACATATTTTGTTTTTAAAATGTGTAGTAATGGTATTAGCAATGGACATCCTCCGACACGAGAGGAAACCAAAGAACCAGCACAAAAGACTGCTTCTAATATCTCTGAAAATGAAAAAACTAAAAAGATTAAACTTCCCAAATCCAGTTCGAAACCTAGCTCTGGTGTAGTAGGCGTGAAACGATCACCACCTTTACACGAACAAACAGCCACAGATGGTGTGCCGAAAAAGAAGAAAAAATCATCTGATGGGTCTAGCTCATCAAAAACGAAACACTCACAAGGGGAGAGCGTGGTGGCGCCTGCGTCGCAACCTTTGACAACCGAGGTCAAAGACTTAAAAGTGAAATTTAAGCCTATCCTGCCGAAAGAAAGTGTTGAAAAGGAGCGAAAGAAAGAGCCTAGTGCGGACAAGTCTAAAACTTCTCACAGTGCAAAAAGTAAGGAATCAAAGTCTCAGAAATCTGAACATGAAAGCAAAAAGCTGGATAAAAGCGAACATAAAATAAAGGTGAAGAAAAAAGGCGAGAAATCGGACAAGAAACGAAGTGGTGAAAAGAAGGAAAAAAGTAAATCAAAGAAAGATAAGATCGAGAAAGTGACAATTCGTAGAAGTTCTGGTGACAGCTGGGCAAGTGCTGGCGGCTCAGGGCTTATGTCAAATGTCGTTGCAAAGAATAAAGCGTTGGGGAAATTACTCAGTGAGATGTCATCAGATGAAGACGAGGGAGACTTGCCAACTCCTTTCAAACGTGAATCATCACCAGTTTTGTCTAAGATCACTCTCAAGGAAAAGGTTGACCTCCCTATTCCGTTCAAGCATGAGCCCTCACCCGTTATAACACAAGCTTCTCACAAGGAGAAGGACGATCTCCCTCCACCATTTAAACATGAATCATTGCCGGCTCTGACAAAGAACACACACAAGGAACAAACGAGTCACGCTTCTCACAAGGAGAAGGACGATCTCCCTCCACCATTTAAACATGAATCGTTGCCGGCTCTGACAAAGAACACACACAAGGAACAAACGAGTCACAAGGAACAAACGAGTCACAAAGAGCAAACAAGTCACAAGGAAGAAACAGCAAACAAGAACGGTTTGAGTAGTTTGAAAACCAAGGAGAACTCAAGTCATGTTGAGAGTAAAAATACAAATCATGTTGAGAATAATACGGAAGAACAATTGAACCATGCCAGTGAATCTAGTGAATTAATGAACACTTCGTCTACGATTGAAAATGGGTAGGAATTACGTTTTTAATTCTTTAAAACTGTAGTAGAGGGTATGTAGACAAGGGGATATAGTCTCTCTCTACAGCTGATACACATGGGCTTGTTTCATTGTCTTTTCATTGTTTTGAACTGAAATGCAACTACCATATTTACTCATTTTCAGTACTGCGTCGCTCCTTAAACTTTTAGCATTTCTGTTGCGGCACTTATTCGCGTGCAGGACTGACGAGGCCTCGCTTTACATTCTTGTGAATAGGTAAGGCGCTTTAATATTCCAGGGCGGCGCTCTTTAATACATTGATCTGATATGCGGCTTTTAATTGACCGCGGCACTTAAACGAGTAAATACGATATTCTCCTTGCCATCAGTCACTCGTAGTTTTGATATATTTCTAGCTTTGCCTGTTATCAAAAGCATTTACATTTGTATTCGTTGTTTTTTCCAGGGTTTCCAAAAGCAAAGATGAAAAGCTAAGAGAGCAGGAACTCTCCAATAAAGAATTATTCGACCTTTATGAGCAGATTACAAAATGTGAAGATACTGAATTCCTACAGAAAGTAGTGGACGTGATAGAAACCACTGGACTTTATACCGTTGCAGAGAAAACGTTTGAATTTGATCTATGTAGTTTGGAAAAAAACACTCTGCAACAGTTACAAAAGTGTCTGGGTAGGAGGTAGTTGTAAATTACGAAGAGGTTATTGTTTTATCTGTGGGTTGCGCGTTTTATATTCCTGGGTTTTCAAAGGCAGCAGATGCTCGTCAACTTCAGAGATGTCGACAAGAAAAGTGGCACTGTCATCAAAATTTTTATTTTCTAAACGAAAATGCTCCTAAAACTGTATAATAACTTGTTTTGAAGATTTTTGTTCTCACGCTTAGTTCTTGAGATATTTCATTTTGTTTGTAACCATGTGACGTCATTTACTCAATTACATATATAATGAGATATCAGTAATTGTTGTGTATCTTTGCTATTTTTGATGGATTTCTTTAAAAAAACCAGTATGCTTAATGATGTAGGTTAAATTAAAAACGCGCGGCATCTTTGGAAAGATTTTGATAAAAAATAACAAAGATACACAACAATTACTGATATCTCATTATATATGTAATTGAGTAAATGACGTCACATGGCTACAAACAAAATGAAATATCTCAATAACTAAGCATGCGAACAAAAATCTTCAAAAGAAGTTACTATACAGTTTTGATGACAGTGCCACTTTAACTTTTATTTTGTCACTCTGATAACTGCAGGTTGCCTACCATCTGCTGCGCGATTGCGCTTAGGGACAGCTAGGTCATTATTTATGCTGGGGGGGGGGGAAGAGAAATATTTTTCTTGGTAAAAGGCTCTGCCGATCCAACCATTAAAACGTGTTAAAAATTTTACCCAACTTCAAATATCAACAAAAAATAAATACCCACCCCTTGCCGAAAACTTTACGATACAACACCATTCAGTTGTCACACATGTCCTTTACCACTTCTGTGACACGAGTTTGATAACTGCTTGTGCAATTTTCTGCAGTCTAAAGTTTCATGTTGTCTGCGCATGTACTTTTTTTGGAGATATACCATTTCCCCCATAACAAATTGGAAAATGATCGTGACTCTGATTGATTTACATATTGTATTGACATATGACTGTTGACATTGCTTTTTAGTTTTCAATATTTGAGTGAGTCATGCTTTGGAAATGACAATAATTTTTCATTACCCAACCTTTGAGTTGTTTTTTTTACCCAACCTTTTACTCACTCAAATTTTTGTTTACCCAACCCTTTTCTCTTCGTTGCAACCCCCCTCATAAATAATGACCAGTCCCGTAGGCCCCAGTTACACGAGACCAGATTCGCATCGGAGCGACATCAAATTTTACAGTTTCAGGGAGAGTTTAGCACTCAAAATTATGATAATATAACAGAATTAGTCAAAAACTTGGGCGAACCGTATCATGTAACTGGAGCCTTAGTAAAACCAAATAATATATTGTTATCCAAATTGGCATCTATGATGCTTACCAACTATATAAAGAATCTGTATCATATAGAAATGCATTTCAAGTCTTTCATACCCTATGTTGGGCTTTGAGAAGTAATTGTTTTAAATTTAATGCGTTACAGAGTGGATGTGTGCGTGTTATATGCGCAGAATATTGTCTTAGAGTGTTACTTTTGTATTATATATATTATTTGTTTAAATTATATTGGACCAGATGTTATTGTATTAAACGATTTTTTGAAATCATTTTTTAAAAGCTCAAAAGAGCTCTTCGAATTCGTGTGAAATTTGCAGCTGCACAGAAACCCTTTTTTAACTAGCAGAAAAAAGTTTCGAAAGGACGGAACAAATGGGTCTTATAATGGATTAGGATAATTTGACATGACAGTAAAGAATATTTTTAATGAAAACCAATGCAATACAGATAATACAGATTGTTATATATTTTACTTTTAAAATGATTATGCTAGTTATTGTGCGAAGTACTAAACTTTTAAATTAGACTTAAAATTATAAGATTATAAGACTTGCAGTTTCGAAATTTTGACTACTCAGTTTCGAACCACTCAAAGAAATGTTGTCTAATATCAGCGTGCTCAAACTAATATTGTTTACATTACATTACAAATTAGGTATTTTATGTGCCATTATCAGTATGACAAAAATGTCACAAGTATCAAAGGCACTGAAAAATTATAGTCGATGAAAACATATAAAGTGTTTAGCGAACAAAAATGTAACCCATTGCAGGTATTTCTTTGTTTGCGCCCGCAAGTATGCAGTAACCGGCATTGCCACATGTATTTGATGTTTTTGGCATCCCACAATAACCACGCTTGTTTTTGGCGATGCCACCAAATCCAAGGTATGAATCTGGGGATTTGCAACCATCATCACCTTCATTTCCTAGTATTCCTATGCGGACTGCTTGTAGGTTAGTGAAACGTGGGTGAGGAGGTGGATGTACGTTAAATCCCTCTCGGTTGCAGTCTGATTGCAAAGCAGAACCTCGCACCAAAGACAGCCATTTTGATCGTCCTACAGGTATGCTGGTAGAACGATAACTGCCATCTGCAATTACGTTGTACAATGAAGATGCTTGATATGAGATTGATATAAAATTTAGGTTGTTGTTCACTTTCATTCCTAAACATATTTCTTTGAACGGTGTGTTCCAGTATGTTGCTTGTTTTGTTTCCACGTCATCGAATCCCGTCAGGCCTCCTGGATTGTATGTTGCCTTGTTGTTCCAGTAACTGGAACCATAATGAAATGTTTCCTACAAAATAGCATCTATATTTACAGCTCGAAAACAATCTGTACACAGCAACAGCAACAACGACAACGACAACGACAACAACGACACCAGCAGCAACGACACCAGCAGCAACGACACCAGCAACGACAACGACAGCAACAACAGCAACAGCAACAGCAACAACAACAACAACAACAACAACAGCAGCAGCAACGACAACAAGCCTTTAAAAAACAGCAGTTCGCCACCTTAACTAGTAATTCACCTTTTTTCCGTTGATTTTCATGACTAAAGTCCATCCTCCACCTGAACATCCGGGCATCGATGTCATGTGACAATATACATTGGAATAGCCGTAGGCAACCGAGAGACTTTTAATTTTATACACACCATGTTTCGCATTACTAAAATAAAACCATACAATAAGAAAAGATTATAAAAAAATGAAATTTGTTCCATCATAAACAAAGTCCTCACCCGATTTTTTCCAAAGCACTTTTGCAGGACGAATATATTTTGTTTTCTAAACACGAATAAGAAACAACGTATTTATTTCTAGAGTTTTGTAACTGACAGTTTAGATAAATAAGATGGTATTTATTGAATCAGATTAAGAGTTTGATTAAAACTAGATTGGATCAGGTCAGGAAGTTTTGTCCAAAAACCAACTCTGAGCTATTTGTTTATAATGTGGTAACGTTATTAAATATACCTTCTTCTAGTTTCAACAGCTTGGAAGATAAGTCAGATATTTTAGCTTTACTTTCAGTCAAGTCTTTTCGTAGTTTCCTTTTTGAAGTTCCGAGTTTCGCTTCTAGTTTTAACAGCTTGGAAGATAAGTCGGATATTTTAGCTTTACTTTCAGTCTTTTCTTTTCGTAGTTCGTTTTGTGAAGTTTTGACTTTTTCTAATTTCCTTTGTGAAGTTCCGAGTTCCGCTTCTAGTTTCAACACCTTGGAAGATACATCAGATATTTTAGGTTTACTTTCAGTCAATTCTTTTCGCAGTTCGTTTTGTGACGTTTGGACTTTTTCTAATTTCCTTTGTGACGTTCCGAGAACAGCTTCTAGTTTCAGAATCTATTGAAAAATGGAAACATTTGAATGCATCCCAATGTTATTTGACGAATTCGAGCGTTTCCTTGCATAGCATATTAACGGTCACTTGTTTGTCTAGTCAGTGTGTCTGTCAGGCTGTCTGTCTCTGTTTGTCCAGGTAGACAACTAAAGATTAAAATACGCCTTTCAGAAAGTACTTATCCTTGGCTATAGAGCCTCATTCTCGTGATTGAGATATCAGCTTTAACACCCTGTATCTTGTTACTGATGATCTTGTTATATAAAGGTGTTTAACAGGTTAAAATGCTCTGAACCCAACAACTCAATCGCGAAAACGAGGCTGTGAAGCCTGAGCACTTTCCGGAAGAGTGTATTGTGACCTGGTTTTCCTTCGCCATTCTGTTCCAGGAATGTTTTCCTCTCAGTAACAAATCTTTGTTATCTGTTCGATAAGATAGAAGGCCCTCGATATTTGGCAGTTTTTCCAATGTTTCTTTATTATCAACCACTGCAACCTGAAAAGTTTACGTGGATATCGTCAATAAATAATAACACAATAATCGTGATAATAATAACCTTGTGTCGTCTACATTGTAACATTCTTGTTATATGACCATATCAGGCCTGTTATAACAACTTGTAACAAGTCTGATAATGCCATCAAGCTTGTTCCAAGTTGTTAACAGCTTCTTCCAAAATTGTTACAACATCTGGGAACAAGCAGTGCGAACACAACTTGTTGACAGCTTCTGAACAGATTTGTAACAACTTGTTTGCAGACATGTAACAATTTGTGTGTTTTTACGTGTGTAATATAATGTGTTGAATAAAATGGCAACTCATTAAATGACATGGTACGTACTCCATCATTAAATCTCACATCTCCTGGATACGAACAAGGCCCCTATAAATAGGAAAATATCGTTTCAAAATTGATATGTTCATGGACATAAGCTCAGCCAATGAGTTGGTTCCTTGGTTTGGAACCATAGCCCGCTACGTATGTATCTCAAACAGCGGCAGCGCGGGAGACTAAGTATGTACCTGTTGAGGAACTTTGTTATGTTCATCTACATGCCATTTGACAGTTTTCCCTCCTTCAATTTTCTCATATTCCATACATTTCTTCCAAACTCGTTTTGGTAACGAGGTTCGTATCCAGTACCACGCATGGATCTCGGTGTCGTCATCTGTCAGTACTGTCCCTCCGTTGATCGCCTTGCAGCCTGGGGCACAGTAATCTTTGTCACTGGAGGGCCCGTAGCAAACACAACACTATAACAACAAAAATCAACCCATGTCAACCTCAGTTCGTTCTTAAGCTAGAATAACGTTGTATATGGGCTTTGGATGGTTACTAATGTCATCCAGTCATGATTCAGGGATCAGAATGTTCCATTGTCTTTTCATTGTTTTGTAAATCCCACTGTTCTCCATGTCATCCAGTCATGATTCAGGGATCAGAATGTTCCATTGTCTTTTCATTGTTTTGTAAATCCCACTGTTCTCCATGTCATCCAGTCATGATTCAGGGATCAGAATGTTCCATTGTCTTTTCATTGTTTTGTAAATCCCACTGTTCTCCATGTCATCCAGTCACTCGTTGTTTTGACGTATTCTGAATTACGTCACAAGGATTATGTTTAGGATAATTAAGCATTGCAAGGATTAGGAAGAGTTACCTTGTTTTTTTCACATCCGATATATTTTGTGGAATTATTTATTATCCCAGATTTACTTGATTCCACACTGAAACTAAGAGTGAAAGAAGACATAAAATGGATCGTTCCAGGTTCTTTAAAATTTAAAGATTGATTCTAAGTTGTTTTTACCTGAAAGCTCCTGAAGTTGCCAACTTAAGATGATTGAAACCAGTTTTGCACGGAGTTCGAAAGCATTCATTCATTTTACCCTAAAAATATATACATGTATTTAGTTTATCCGTTAGATAATTCATCCAAGCGGTTTTAGTCTTTTTTCAGGTAATCGAGACACAAATTAGTTCTTGCGCTAGTTCCCCAATTTTATTTGTACTAACCCATCCCAGACTTTTGTGAAAATGAACATCAAAGCGCGAGCATTCAATTTTTTTTGTGACCACAACATTGTCTTGAAGATCTTTCACAAATTTCACGTCTCCGACACCGGGATAAATATTGTCACAATTTCCATCATTAAAGAGAAGAAGTTTTGACAGTTTCCTTGGCGTATTGAAACGATAGTACCTACAAAATGGTTAAGATTTCATTTTAACCAATGTTGTGATGAAGATAGTCTATCCAGGAAACATGTTTCCTAGCCATGTTTCTTGAAGGTGAGCAAACCAGGAAACATTGTTTCCTAGCCATGTTTCCTGAAGATGGACAAACCAGGAAACAATGTTTCCGAGCCATGTTTCCTGAAGGTGGACAAACCAGGAGAGATGTTTCCTAGCTACGTTTCCTGAAGGTGAAGAAACCAGGAAACATTGTTTCCTAGGCATGTTTCCTGAAGGTGGACTAACCAGGAAACATGTTTCCTAGCCATGTTTCTTGAAGGTGAGCAAACCAGGAAACATTGTTTCCTAGCAATGTTTCCTGAAGGTGGACAAACCAGGAGAGATGTTTCCTAGCTACGTTTCCTGAAGGTGAACAAAATATACCAGTGTGCTTTTGTGTCGGACCAGCTTTTAGAGGTTGCAATTTGAACCCTGAAGTCCAAAATCTTTTCCTCGCCAAAGCTGCTGGACCAGTGTCTGAGGTCCAGTGGATGGACAAGTGTAGAATCAGAAGGAACATCCATGGTTCTTGATGAATTTTGAACACCTATCAACAAAAATCCCCCGCCGTCTGTAACCAAATCACACCAAGCCTATATGAAGAAGAACAGAGCTATCGATTATGAGCTAATTCACCAGTTCTGTTCTCTCCGTGTCCAGTAAATCATTCTTGTTAGTATACACTCAACCGTGGTCTATCACAAAATTTAGCATTCTGATTGGCTACTCGACCAGAGAAGGTCACTGGCTCGAAAATATTTTGCTTCAAAATTCGGATAACGGTTCACGTTTTATACAATTTTATTAAAAATCCGAATAAGCTTATTTATGATAAATACGGATAAGCCGGAACATTTGCACAAACAGTCAGCATGACGTGAGCCAAAACTATTTATCTATTAAATATTCTTTACCTTTCTCGGTCCATTGTCAGTTTTAATCCAATATACTCCAGTTTTGGCATCGGGAATTTTGTCCAGTATGGACGAACAATCTCTGGCTGGGTCAAAATAGTTGCCATATGAATTTCCTATATGTCAAAAACACTACATGTTACAACATTACAAGGATTTAAAACGCTTTTAGAAGAAATTCCATACAAGAAGTACATTAATACCTGAGTTGGACATCATCTTCCAGTAAAAGTGTGTTGCTTGTTTGATACAGAGTAAAAGTTTATTGAGATGATTTCTGTCTTTCACCATCCTCAAGTCGCCTTTAGTCAGAGAATTACATACGCCTGGGTTGTAAGGATTTTGCTAGATGTATGAAGATAAAATTGTTGCACATCAATCTGTCATAAATGGAGGAAAACCGCAGGAGTTTTTAAAAGTCCAAGCACGGGTAAATTTGGTACAAGTATGCATTACTGAAAAATGAACGTACTCTAAACAGAACTACAAATTACAGAACTACACTGAAATGATAAATTTTCTAATTTGCTAAACTATCATGACAAAAAATTGATACTATTACACTAAGTCGGATTGGAGAATTGTCTATGTCCTAAATTGGAGAATTGTCTATGTCCCAAATCATCACAGGTGTGAACCAATTACCAAATCAACCGGATAAGAAAATAAGTCTCCCTTTGTACAGATATCTTAGTCCTTAATAAACTGTCTTAATACAATATATTCAATAGATTCCATTTACAAGACAAAGAAAGGTCATTGTACACTGTTGTACAGTTCTGCAGCGTGTACAATGGTCGCACTTTCTGGCTGTGATAACTCCTAGTAATAACAATAATGAATTACAGGGTGTGCCGAAAACATGTTTACCTTTTGAAATGTTCCTATTGTAATAATTTGAATGCCTGAGCATTATGTTGAACCAACAGAAGCGTAAAATAAAAGGATGTATTGAAAAACGAGACCTGAATAAATCTATTCTTGTTAAGTACAAGATTTTCTACCCCTGGGAATTTGAAATTGCTTCTAATATTATAAAAGAAGAGTGACTGTACAAAAATGGTCAAATTACTAATCAGTCGCACCGTCAGCTCGAGCAAAAATGACCACAGTCACAGAGCAAAGAGTTTTTAGAGGGCCCTGAAGGGGTAAAATGGGAACTGGGATTGATCTATTTTTAGACTGGGAAAATGGGATTTGGGTTGCTGGGACTGGGATTTGGCCACTGGGAATGGGAAATGAAGTCCTCAAAAATGGGAATGGAATTGAGGTAATGCGAGTCGATTCCCAATTTTTCTACGTTTTAAGTATTTTAAAAAACAATTTTGATCCGTTTTTGGTGTCTTTGGTCATGATTTTATATTATTCACAGCACTACCTGAGAACAGGCATACTCTGGCGCCCGAAATTCTGGGTTTTCTGATTATGCATGTCTCAGAATGCTGCAAATGCCATTTCCGGGATTCAAATTTTAAAATTTTCCGTGGCACGAACCTCCCCCAATATTTCATAAAGTGTTCGCCACTTGCACACACGGTGGCTTAAAAGTCTTAAAACTGTTTATTGTACCGATAAATAAAGGGGTTTTTTATTGACTGGGATTTCAATAACTCGGACTGGGATTTCTAATAAAAATCCAACTGGGACTGGGATTTTGTCAAAATTTCAGGTGGGAAATGGGATTGGGACCCCCCCCCTTCAGGACCCTCTTTTTATTGTGTTAAATTATACGCTCAAAGTGCATACTAACTCAAACATGCATAAAATTGTGTTAACACACCCGTCGGTTCAATATAGTAATAAGGCATTCAAATTCCAACAAAGGCTTGATTTCAAAAGGTATACCTTTGTTCGGGACACTCTGTGTAGCGCAATTTAGCGCGCAAATAAATAGTGACTTACGCCATGCGTGTATTGGATTTTCGGAGCAAACAAACTATTCGTCTCCAGAACCAAGTACGCTGTACTGGTAAAGATTAAAAGTAATGTTCCACTTCTGAACATATTGCCACCGCGCTGTAAATTTTGATCCTTACTCAACGCCAGCTTGTCTTTGAATGAGCAAAATTGAATATAGAACAGATTAAGAGCTATATGCTGTTGATTTAGCGCTGTGTGTTATTCATGTTTTATCGTGTTTGTACGAGTTTGTCAATCATGCATTCAAAAGCCTGTATTTAAAACATTTCTTGAATAAATTGTCTCGTATTTCTGTAAAAATTGCGGGTTTCTCTATTATTGTTGTTAATTTACTATTTCTGAGCAAGATTATTGTGATTGATTCTTGAAAAATCTTAAATTCTAAGCTGGCTTGTAACGATTAGCCCGCGTAGCACTTAACCTGACACAACCAGTGCATCAGCAAACGTCATTTGCAAACGAATGACGTTTTACCACCTATGACCCAATCTCATTAATACAGGCTCAACAATCGCTACAAGGATTTGATTCAATCTTTCATCAGGCTTTGCAGATCGTCCGGAAAACCTGATCAGCCAGTCAACCAACAATATCCTAACCCTTACCATAAACCTAACCAAACCCTCCTTCAAACTTTGAGCCACATCCAACCTTAAATAAGCTGGTATAAAATTGCAATTGCACACCGGAAATGGTTGACCGTCCAAGCAGGAAATGCATAACAAATCGAACGTACTGTTTATATCCGGTGGTGTCTAAACGCATGCGCAGTTGTGTAATACTTTGTTGATGATTGTGGAGATCACTTCCGGTAACGAAGGTAAAAAAATTATCATTTTACAAAAGCAGAGCTGAATGAAGTTTTTGAGGGGACAGAAGTATGGCTTAATCTGGCAACTCTCGGAAAACACCTGACAGTGAGATGGCTGTGTGTTTAGAGAGTAGTTCAAATTACAAGATCGTCTCCAAGAATGGTCAAAATCCGAACAAATCGCTGTTTCTAGTCAAGCTTACTGACTCGTGCCTAAAAACACTCGAGCAACTTCAAAATCCCACGGCCAAATCTAAGGTTCGTATCGTCTATCTATGTCCCAAGATCTCGATAGATTCTTGTTCATAGTATGTAGTTTACTTCGAGGTTGTTTCACTGCTAAACTATGTAGTTTTCTTTGATTTTAGCTGTCGAAAGGCGGCACAACAAGAAAGCCTTCGATTCAATTCAAGAACCATGGAAAAGCAGGGGTATTATATTTTGTTTATTGTTTTACTTCTTTTGTTCTTACCAGCTTGTTAACAAACAAGTAACTAACAAAGTCTGTATTAACAAAATCTAATCAAGTTTAAAGCAAAATTTGAAGTGTTCCTAGCCCTTATGAAATATACGAACGTGCGACGTTTTAATAAAGCACATTTGATATAAAGCGATAAGGCAAACAAAAGTTTATATTTACATCGTTTCATTTTATTCTATTTTTGGGCCATCAACTTTGTCCATCTGGCTTTAGCCCAGGATTAATAGATATATTGCGAGCTTTTATATAACATCCGTTGAAGAATTTCACTAATACATCTGGTTCATTTTCTGTATTGGGCACATACTGCAGACTATCTCAAAATCAAATCACTCAACATAAATTTATTGTTGTATTTTGGCTAGTAAAGCCGAGCTTATTTAAAGCATTCCACAGCAAATCAATAGATAAATTGTAATGAATAGAGTTTAGAATTAATTATCTTAATCTGGGAATTTTGTGTGATTCGCTCAAGTAAAAAATCACATAATAAATTGTAATTCTGTGATGCCTTTTGAGTTACAAAAACAAGGATTTCAATGTCTAAACTGTCGTATTTTAGGGGATAAATCACTGAACTTTGCTTAAAATGATTTGTCTATAGGTAAATAAATATGTATATTACCCACCTATGGTGTAACATTCAAGAGTTATGCAGTGACTTTGTCTGATATGTTGTAAATAGCATATTTGGTGCATAGATAACACCAC
The DNA here is from genome assembly GCA_902702795.2 of Paramuricea clavata. Taxonomy (NCBI): domain Eukaryota; kingdom Metazoa; phylum Cnidaria; class Anthozoa; order Malacalcyonacea; family Plexauridae; genus Paramuricea; species Paramuricea clavata. The sequence goes on along the minus strand of CACRXK020001426.1, from coordinate 5,725 downwards.
ACCAGCCATTTCTCATTTAACTTATCAGACATTGTCTCATTATGTTCAGCTGATGTTAGTTTTATTTTGGTGTTAAATTACATTAGTTTATCTGTGTTTTGTTGGGGCGGTTTATTTCAGGGAATATAATGGGCCATCAATATGCATGCAAATTATCGTTTTGATTGGCAGTTACGAGCCCACCACAAATATTATGATGTATTTGAGAAAGAACAATGATGTCTGTGCTGAGGGAAGAAAATACAACATGACCTAGCGCATGTTTCAACCCTCCTGATTTTTACAGGAGTTTCTTGGTTTGATCAGGACTCAGGAGTTTCTCAATTTCCAAATGTTACTCCTGATCTCCCAATTTATTAGCCTGAACCGTTTGATTTTTCAGAAAAATCTACTCATCGTTATGGAAATCAATTTAAACTCAAAACTTTCTCGTAAAAATGACGTATGTTGCCTTTGAGCATTGTCATTGAGCAAATAAATTGCCTCAACTTTTTAACAGGAATTAAACAAAACTATTAAAGTAGGTAACAAAATTTCAGCAACATTTAAAGTCAAGTCTTTTTGCCAAATACATTCCAGAGGCAAAAGACAAAGGCTTGAAAAATGAACTGTGAAATTGCCATGATCCCCTTTATTCTGGTTGGAACATTTGACATAGAACCTGACATTTTCAAGATATTGTCAATGGCCACATACACCGAAAGTGAAGTTGGAGTGAAATTATTCTCTCTAGCTGTTATTTTCATGAGATATGGTTGAATATTTGCTCATACTGGTCTGACATTATCCACTATAATTTGTAAGACAGTCCCTCTTGGCAAGTTTAAAAGTTTTCAGACAGAATATAATAACAAAATAGGGTGCATTGGGCTACAATGTGGTTTAGTAATAAAAGTCAATGTTGACAGATAGTTCTATATTTAATTAACCCATTAAATGTGTATGATTCTCGTCTTGATAGATAAAATAGTCTGGCATGGGACAAATTGCAGCCTAATGGGTTAGCTGTGAGAACCTAAGAATGCCCTAAGAAGCCCTGTCATAATCAACCAATTGACTTTTATTTGTAGACACTGTTTATTCCTTCAAAGAATGGTGTGGATAACAATGGCACAAAATTTAACTTTACCTGTGCAAATTTGTTCATGGTGAACAGCACAACTGGACTTGACTGTCTGCAGCAGAATAAGGGAGATGTTAATTTAACGTTGCTTGGAAATATAACAGAAAAAATAACTGTTAGTGCAAACAATGATAGTTACGCAGCTACAAAGACCAGAATGGCTGAAGCTGAGAAGGAACGTCAGGGGAATAGGTTAGAATGCTGAACTAAACTTACTTTGGTTATTTAATTGGGATACCTTTATGTCTTTATCATGATTTTAAACTGTTCTCCCTAGAGGTCCAGGAAAGACCATAATCCTTATCCTGTAAGCATGTTCTTATGCTTGTGTTGTTCTCACTGTGTCCTTCACTACAATGCAATAACATTCAAGCATAAGGGAAAGAACGCAACGTTTTGATATTCTTGTGTTGCGTTGTAGTGAGGACAGTACGTAAGAAATCAGTCCTACTTGTACTTGCTTTGTAGTGAGGAGCACAAAGACCACCACTGTTTCTGAAAGCATTAGCACACTTCTCACATACTACTGAGGTGAAATTATAATTAGACAAATGCGTATTCATTTGCAGAAATCACCCCTTGGTCGTACTTGACGTGAAATGCACATGCTGCATTATATATAACTGTAATGCCAACAACAGCCAAGTTAACAAAATTTACATTTGGCATGAACTTTATTAATTTTGTGTAATAAAATGGGTTTTTTTAGGGCGAAGGTCATAGAGCTAGGATCAAAGAATGGTGGTAAGACTTGGAATAAATATTTCTGACAAACACTTAATTTCACATGTTTTTATTATTCTGGTCTAAAAACATCATATGTTGTTTTAGCCATCAAGAAGAAGCGAATGATGCCAAATGCACGGCAAAAATTCAACTTCCGCAAAGTTAACAACAAGATTAATCAGAGTTCAAGCAGTACAATAAAAGGATTAAGGTTTGTCAAGGTGTTTCACAAAAAAAAAACAGGAAAGCTCTGTCAATGTTAAATTATTCCTCCTAAGATATCCAATAAGAGTCCTTCCTTGTTGATTCAGTGTTACTGCAGGAGGAAATCTAAACTAACTTTATTTATACTGGATAGCTCTATCAGTTCTAAACTGTTCTTCAGTATATTAGAGTCATCTCTTATTGACCCAGTGTTACTACAGGAGGAAACCTAGGCTAAACTAACTTTATTTATACTGGATAGTTCTATCGGTTTAAACTGTTCTTCCTATAGAGGTCCAGTAAGGATCATCTCTTATTGATCCAGCATTAGGAGGAAACCTAAACTAAACTAACTTTATTGTGTTTTTAGGGAAAAGGTTATTCATTTGTTGGCATTAAGGCCATGTAATAAACTTGAACTAAGAATGAAACTAGAGAGAGGTAGGTACAACAACTTGAATATGATTTACCACCAACAACTCTGTAGCTAGCACAGTAAATCAGTTAGCCTGCAAACAGGCTGTCAAGGTGAAATGAGAGCCTGCATCGATGACTAATGAATTTAAATATCTGCCCCGTAACTTTCGTTTTTCCAAATATGGAATGTCTATCCTTATATGGTGTTGTTTACAACTTTCGTGCAAACTAAATTTAGACCGTGCCAACTAAATTTCTCCCGTACAGTTTATCCTGTTTTTCGGAAAATATAGGATATTCAAGCAAAAGTTTAAATGTTTTTTAAAACATTAAATCAGTTAATTAGTTAATTAAATCATTAAGTCAGTTATTTAAAAATACTGTTTTCTCAAAACAGAAAATTTCATGCTTTGAGATAAGATCTGGCCAAGACCAATTTGATCAGTTAATGTGTTTTTTATGCACAGTGCTTCAGCAGTTGACATATATAGAGCTCAGCGGAAACATATATAAATTATAGCATCTGACCAATGAGAATTTCGTGTTACGATTTGAGACGCAGATATTCAAATTCATTAGTCATCGATGCAGGCTCTAATTCACCTTGAGAGCCTGTTTGCAGGCTATAAATCAGTTGACCACTCAATGACCAGTCAGTCAGTGTATTGGTCAATTGGTCCATCTGTCACTTGCCTGGTTAGTTGGTCTGTTAATCTGGGAACCAGCCAGTCAAGGTGGTCTGTGGGATGCTTGATTGTGTGGTCTTTCCATCATTCAGTCTGTCAGCTGGTCAGTAAGTTGATGGGTTGGTGAATCACTCGACAGATTAGTTGGTGAAGTCAGATAGCCCGGGTGAAATCGGTCACTGAAGCTTTAAAACTACCCATTGCGCACCAGCACTCTCCCCTTGACAAGTAAAACCGTCTGGCATTAGAGTAATGTAAGGCACAATGCCACTTAATGGGTTAAACAGTCCATCCTTATGACATTCCTTGTAGATGGTGTAAAATTAAAAGATGCTATTGTTTTAACAAACGTACTTCAACAGGTAAACACAACAGTATGAACACTAATTTATACTTTCCATGAAGATCAGTTTTCTTGCTTAGAACATGCTTACAGTAATAGGTCATTTTTTCCCAAAGGTTTCTGCGATGCAAGACAATGTTTATGTTTTAAATCGTCATTTTTATACAGAAGTTCAGGTTGGTTGTGATTTGCAATCTTGTGGAAATGATACTGTTTCCTGTAACAGAAAATATTTGTGATTAAAGGCAGATTTATTGATCTTTGTATTTCTTATACTTTGCTTTTAATTTTGTATTGAAGATGGACGTGGACACTTGGCCGGGCTACACGGATGAAGATCGAGAAACGGTCAAAAAGTAATAAATGTTTTGTATAATATATTTAGTACAGTTTGCAAGAACAACTAAAGATTTAGTGGATGCTTGAAACTGTGGTTTAGGATTTTCTGTAATTCACTGAATAATGAATTAATATTTTATTTCGTAGTAAAATCGTCTCAGAGATGGGCTCAAGCGTTGATAGACTTTCACCTGGACCATTAATAGCTCCGTCTTTGTTGGGCATTGTGAGTTGCAATTGTGCATATCGACTTCTTGAGTGATCGTTAACTACGCACGTAAAAACGCACAAGTTGTTACAAGTCTGCAAACAAGTTGTTACAAATCTGTTCACAAGCTGTCAACAAGTTGTGTTCGCATTGGTTGTTCCCAGTTTTTGTAACAAGTTTGGACCAAGCTGTTAACAACTTGTAACAAGCTTGATGGCATTATCAGACTTGGTACGAGGTTGTTCTAACGAGTCTGATACAGTCATGATACAACAAGAATGTTACAAGGTTGACTACACAAGGTTGTAACAATAGTGTTATATCATGACTGTATCAGACTTGTTGGAACAACCTTGCAACAAGTCTGATAATATCAACAAGGTTGTTACAAATTGTTAACAGTTTGTTCCAAACTTGTTGACAACTTGGGACAAGCAGTGCGAACACAACTTGTTGATGGCTTGTTGGCAGACTTGCTACAAGATGCGAGACTTTTGCGTGTGTACAGTGGTGAAGCTAGTCATAGCAACAGGTCAACATGCGATGCAAATTTTTAATGATTTGCATTATTATGACCAGTTGCCATGGCTAGTTTCACCGCTGGTTCACCATGACACTCTTTGTTTAACATTTCCATTCCTTTCCTTTCCTAGAACTCGACCAAAAGACCTCTCTCCGGAGGAAACAAGCCAGGCAAGAACCCAGCTGGTAAAAAACCTCGTATTGCACACAGTAACCTGAACACACCCGCAAAGAACGAGGGAAAACGAGCAGAAACGTCTCCACCTAAACTTACCTCGCAATCTCCAAGAATTGTTCCTCCCAGGAGGGCGAGTAGAGAGAAGCATAAAACGAATCATGAAATGAACAAAAAGACGCCAAGTGAGTCGTTTTAACAATCGAATAAATACACAGTAAAAGCGTTACAGCACAGCAGCATTTTGACACTTTTATAAGAGCAAAAAATTTAAACTATAATTCTCCAAGTTTGCCTCCAAATCAGAGCTTGAATTTTATCGCGGCAATTGCCGTAGAGGGAGAACAAAATGCCGTGGATCATTGCGTCAACGACTGCAATTTTTGGCGTATATTATAATTTTTATACTATTCACTGTGTATTACTATTTTGATACTTGAATTCAGATGTTGATCAAATCATGCGTTAACTACTATTTTAGTCTGAGTTTTCTTCGAAAAAAAAACACTAAAGAAATACGTAAACATGTTTCTAGCTTGTCAGCAATCCAAATAACAATAAAATTAGATTTTTATTACAGTAATTTGAAAAAATGCCGTGGAAATTTGCCAAAATTGCCGTAGACAGCTGTTATGCTCTACGGTAATTTTTAACGTCATTGCCGTCGATTGATTTCAGGGAAATTCGAAGCCTGCTCCAAATATAATACTACTATACATGACAACTACAAATTCATAATATTTTCGACAAACTGTTTGAATTTCTCGGTAGAATGTCCGTTTATAGAGATGAAATATGGCATTGTTCTCTCTCGTTTTCAGACAAAGACTCGACGAAAACAACAAAAGCAACAAATGGTTCAGAGAACAATGGCAACGATAGCAACAACAACAACTGTTCCTTTTCAAAAACAGATTCACCCTTAAACGAAGATTATCTTTTGTAAGTAATGAAGGACAGCAGTCTTAATGTGTTGATGAGA